>JAGDQP010010418.1:0-45017 GCA_022664845.1 Lepisma saccharinum
TAGAGAGTTCAGACTTTCAGGGAAGAAAGTTCATAAGTAATTCAAGAATTCTACCCGTGCCAATTTTTCATTTTGTCTTGTTCATTGTTGAAATCTTTTCATTGTTGTTATGCCTATATCAATGAAGCTATTTCAACAATGAACAAGAAAAAAAATGAAAAATCGGCTCTTGAATTACTTATGAAATTTCTTCCCTGAAAGTCTGAACTCTCTAGTATTGAGTTTGTAGGAGCAACATTGAAATTTCGTGCAACGATAAAAATACATTAGACACATACGGAGATAGTGCTGCCATCTCTTGTTGGAGATCTTGGCTTTACATTCCCCTTAAGGATAATTTGGATAAAGGGCAAAAGGAAGTCTGATATCCTGGCTTTTCTGATGTTAAATTTGTCGTGGTATGATCTATTGATTCATATTAAGGTGGATTATGGTCAGTTCGGAGTCTGTACTGATTTGTGTAACAAGTCTTTGTGTTTGTTCTAAGCTACTAGTCGATTTTATAAAATGTCTGTTGATATGTGTTATTGAAAACTGAGTTCTGTTTTATGTGTTATGCTACGGAGAATTGAGTCTGAATAAAACAACAGTTTTTGTAGTACACTTGGTAATTGTTTGTCACTTGTAGATAAAGTCGGGAGGAATGTTACTAGATGTGGGCTATGGTTTTGGATGCAACGCAAAAGTTACTTTAGAGTAAGCTAGAGGTAACAGGCGTGTGGGCTTGTATTGAGCACAGAAATGCTTCAAATTCAGCAGGAATACATTGATACATTTGTTCAACAGAAAAGTATTGGACCACAAACTCGTAAGTAATTTTACCGAGCGACCGTAGGTGAGTTGGTAGAGCGCTGACGCCGCATTCGGAAGGCCTGTGGATGGAATCCCACGACCAGCCATCCTGTCTGAGGTTTTCTAGAGTTTTCCTCAGTCCCACCAGGCGAATGCTGGGATGGTACCTTAACTCAAAGCCCTGGCCGCTAACTTTCCCATTGTTGTCCCAAGCCTTAGGCCATAGATGCCTGTTAGGCTTAAATAAATTCAAATTCAAATTTGTAAGTAATTGTACTTTCTATCACTCTTCTGCCAGAGCTCGCTTGAGCCATGACTAGTCTCAATATCGTCAATTGTCTGGGTTTGTGGACATGAGTGCTTCTTAGACGAAAACAACAACACTAGCAAGGGAACCCTTTTTGCTGTTCAGCGAATTTTGACTTCGGATATGTTTTTCGACCTTATTTGAAGCATATAGATAGCGAAAATAACACGCATAGACTCGTACTCTGTCATATATTTGTGTCCCGAATAAGTCGAGTCGTGTAATTTGAGCGACTTTTAAGCAGTAAAATCAACCTCGAAGGTGAAACTTTATATTAATTAAATGAGTTATCAGATGCATTTCCGTAAGTACTTTTAAATGTAGAACACAAATTTCACCTTTAAAATGTTCACAAATTGAATGCTTTTTATACAAACTCCAGTTTATGATCGAAAATGAACAAAATTCCATAAAAAGTAATGCCGTAAAGGAACAACAATACAACTGTAGGAAAGGGGAAGGCTGCCCACGGGATTATAAATACATAAAAGATAATTTTTAATAATACCTTTTGGGGACCTAGGGCGCTTGCAATCGCTAAACCACTGATCGACTACACGGTTTTTAAGAAAGAAGCGAAGCGCTA
Organism: Lepisma saccharinum; assembly: GCA_022664845.1. Classification (NCBI taxonomy): domain Eukaryota; kingdom Metazoa; phylum Arthropoda; class Insecta; order Zygentoma; family Lepismatidae; genus Lepisma; species Lepisma saccharinum. Next base: position 1,686 of record JAGDQP010010418.1, read on the forward strand.
GAGCGAGCATAGAAAAAAGCGAGTGTACCTCATGGAGATGCGTAGCAAAATCGTCCCGATGCCCAGCGGTTTCGCAATTTGGCGACCTTGGCAAGGCCTGGGAGCTCCGTTACGTTCTTAAAGTTAGTTCTTTAAAAAAGGAATATTACAATTATAAAGTTTGTAATAAATATTTTGTAATTATAAGTAAAATTAGAATTCGTTTTTTGAACTTTAAAAACCTAAATAACAATAACGGACTTAATATTTATTTACATTTATATTTAAATAAAAGAAGAAAACGTGAAATGATGGAGAACAAATTGATTGAATCACTTTTTAATGAAAAATCAAAGAAATAGAAATCTGTTTAGATTGAAAAACAAGTCATTATGCTTATTTTCGTTTTTAGAACTTGTTAATTCACTATAATTGGTATTATTGTTTAACTGTTTCATTTTGAAGTTCAATTTCGAATATTTATAAAAATAATCCAATCCGTTGCGTTTTTTCGCGCTTACCACAGTTATTTAAAATATTTAACTTTCAAAAAACTAATAGTAAGCGTGTATGTTAAATAAGATGTTTGAAACAAATATAAGATGTGACATGACAAACGAGAATTTATCTTGGTAAGTATTTTGAACAATGTTTACTGTTCTAATTATTAATTATAATTTTATTTTGTAATATAGTTATGATAATGTTGGTATGGTAAGGTGTATTGAAAATGTACGTAAACGAACAGAGCGCATGAGAAGCAAGAGTGTTGCAATTTTGTTCCGGAATTACACACCAAAGAGGAGATAGAATGAAAAAATGTACGTACGAAAGTAAAAATTCAAATTGTACTATTTAAAATGTCCGCATTAAATAACCGTGTAGTCGATAGTGGTTTAGTGATTGCAAGCGCCCTAGGCCCCCAAAAGGTATTAAAAACCATTATTTTCTATGTATTTATAATCCCCTTCCCGCTCTTCCCCTATCCCACAGTTGTATTGTTGTTCCTTTAGCATTACTTTCTATGGAATTTTGTTCATTTTCGATCATAATCTATAGTTTGTATAAAAAAAACATACAATTTGCGAACATTTTCATGGTGAAATTTGTGTTCTACACGTAAAAGTATCTACGGAAATGCATCTGATAAATCATTTAGTTAATATAAAGTTTCACCTTCGAGGTTGATTTTACTGCTTAAAACTAGCTCAAATTACACGACTTGACTTATTCGGGACACAAATATATGACAGAGTGCGAGTCTATGCGTGGTATTTTCGCTATCTATATGCTTCAAATAAGGTCCGAAGTCAAAACTCGCTGAACAGTAAAAATAGTTCCCTAGTAAGTTTTAGTTAAACACAATATCCGTATATGTTTGGCCTTCCTTTGGAACTTACCTGGAGCACGGAGAATGGTAAATAATTGGAACAGGACTAGAAGATGACAGAGAGCACAGTTCTATGGATTGTTACAAGGTAAGAACTTCAATGTCTAAATTATTTTGGACATCATTTTCGATAACCCATGATTGCATTCTGTCAAAGCTTACGAAACATAGTTGTGTGCCTAAAACAGCAAGTAAACTGAAAGTAAAATGATAAAATGTTAGCGATGTTGTTCAAATTAAAACGAAATTAAACTTTGGTAGTTCTATTCTGTACACTTACATGAAGATAAACAATACATTAAAACATACAGTATTTCCGTTACTATTGGCGCATTAAGGCAGTCAATGATAATGACGTTTAATTTTCATACATGTATGCAAAGTACTGGTAGTAGACTAAGAAAAATTTTGCGGGGGGCTTGGAAAAAATTAGGGGTGGATAAGCCCTCTACCCCTCTTGGCTGCGGGCCTAAGACGGCCGGGAGTCATGGAAATGATAAATTATGCATATTGCCTCCTATGTGCTAAAAATATAAAATAATAATAAAGTTACGTAACAATATGTTCCATAGTTAACCTCAAAATAACGTGAATAATATTTATAGAATTTGGCAGTGGCTCAGTTAGAGAGTGTTGTCGTAGCATTCGCAACGTCCTGGGTTCGTTCCCAGCGGCCGACAATCCCTACTGATATTTTTCCAGAATTTTTCATCACATCAGGCAAATGCCAGGATGGTACCTACAAAATAGACCCTGGCGTGTACCTTTCACAATCCTTTTCCTCGCCATATCACAGCCTGATCCTCAGATGGCTAAAGGCCTTAAAAGAAATTCAAATTCAATCTATTGAATGTGCTATTATATGCTTATTTCAGTATACGTATGGGTAATATTGCTCTACTTCTGTCACTAATTCCCTACGGGGACGGTTACCCCCCGAAAGCATGCCTGGAAGAAACAGTGATTACAGTTCTGTCAGCCCATTTATGCTTATATGTTTTGCCTGAAATTTATTGTCCCGTATTCGTAACTTGTGTTCGTCTTTTGTGGCTTTCGAAAACGCCGAGCTTTCGCTTCATCTAATATCATTCACATATATGCACACATTGGTGTGATAAAAAATAAACATGTGCTGAATGTGTCGAAAAGTAATGTAAATCATTCTAATTTTCTAGGGAAGAAAATCCAAAACTGCTATTATATACATATTTTAGTATATGCATAAGTAATACAAGTGTTGAAACCAGTTACTTCGGGGAAGCGGTTGAAAACCCACAGGCGGGGTGACCTAAAAGAAACATTGACCCCAATTTCGGTCCTGCCTACTAAAAATTCAATGCTTGAATGCAAGAAAACTGATTTCTACACGGAAAGAACAGTTTGGTAATGAAAACCAACTGTTTGATTGATATACAGCGGACCAAATGTCTTTGGTAATCATGCTACTAAAAAAAAAAATAGTCACAATTACCTAAAATTAGTCAGGCGATAGCATTTCTGACTAGGAATCGGGCAGCCCAGATACAAATCTCGGAAAGGACACTGGATACTTTTTTCACAGTGTTCACATGCCTGGCGTTATGACTAATATTAGATAATTATTACAAGCTTTTCAGTGGTGGTTACCAAAACATTTGTTCCATTGTATATCAACCAGGTTTTCATTACCAAACTGTTCTTTCTGTGTACCCCGAACAAGTATATACCTTACACGGATTAGTATCAAATTTCAACTTCATAACGCTTAGAAGACAAACGAGAACTAAATTATTGAACAATAGTATTGACAGATCGAAATTATTTTCTAAGACGTACCCGCAGCTTAAAGAAATTTATGTTTGAACAAAGAATACTGTTCTATAGGGGATTGAAAATTCAGCCATTGTTTTGCTGATCCTGTTAGTGTTACAGGAAGTACTTTGTTGAGAACATCTTCCTCCGAAATATTAGAAAAACGAATATATTCTTCTAATTCCTCTAAAAATTGGTAAGCGCTGGTAGAGCCAGAAAATCATGGTGGAAAAACTTTCAACTCTTCAAGGACTTTATTCGGTCTGTTACAATTACAGGACTGTACTGTAGATTGATTACGAACTTCTTCTTGTGTTCCTACTTGTCCGGATTCCTGACTAGAGTCGCGCAGATTCCTAATAGCTTGAACCTTGAAGTATGTCCTGGGTGCTAGAACTATGGCTTAATGAAGCACCGAGTGCTTCGTTTAGATCAATAAGATAGTACATTGAGACTGCCATTTTGCTAGTTTCTCTGTTACGTAACCTCATAAACTATCCCTGTTCGTGCTTTGTTAAATTGTGGACTTTTACAGACAAGGGAATATCCCAGGACAGAGAGCCTCCAAATGTAATTAAGAAAAAAGTAAGATTATTATTATTTGATTGTATTGTTTAGTTTTGTTGTGATTATGGTTGTGGTGGTTATTTAGTGTATCGCAGAATATGCTTTGTAGCTTCGTCTCTTTTGTTTAGGGGTTTGGGTTTTTTTGTTTTTGATTCTCGATTGGATTGCTTCCACCATGAATACCGGTACTTAATTTTCCCTAATTACACTTGCCAAGAGCGGAGTTAATAAATTACGATACTGAAACAAAATATTAGATCGCGTCTTCAGCAAATGATGAAAACTATCTATTTTCCCTTTTGGTACAATGCGCAAAAGGAATTTTATGTCCGTAAAAGAACCACAAGAAAGTATACACAATTATACCTCATAACTCTAATAAAAAATCAGGGAATAGTCAAGGTAACTTTATATTTGAGCAAAATGAAAGATTGTAGCTTCTGAATACTATGTGGTACTAAAACTTCTCTCTATGTTTTATTTCTTTTAATATTTACAACAAAATACTTGACACGAATAATATATGTATACAATTATACGACAAAAATAAGATTCCAGCTTATACTTAATTGAAAGTTTCAGAGATTCTTAAAGGATTCATAAAAAAAGTGTTGTAAAGAAAAAAAGAAAGGAAAGATACCATTGATCTGGCTTTGTAGGTTGATGATTCTAATAAGTTACTTAATTATTGCTGAGCACTTAGGTTGAAAAACAATATCTAGATCAAGGTTCAGGTCAAGGTTCTATGAAACCGTCATCCACACTAGGGGAATCCTATATTTAAACAATTGACAATCAGGCAAGGTACAATAACCTACACCGTCATTAAGTTGCTATTAACCGACAAAGGGTGTTGGCAGAAATACAAACACTGATTTCAAATAAGAAATCAGCCTGAGGTGGGGGTCATCACTTTGGAGAGGATCGCAACGGAGAGAAGTGAACTTCCTCATAAGAACCTGCCGCAGTTTAGTAATAAGGCCCATAGATTACAATTAATGTTTCAACTTGTTCAGAATGCTCTGGTTACTTGCAACGAAGATTTCTATTAGGGCGACGACAACGTTTCACATACTGAGAAACATTAGACCCTAGAGAAATCACGATAGGGGAACTTTATGTTATTTCCCACATAAGGGTATCTCACATAAGAGATAGTAGCACAAACTAATAAATTATGACCACATAAGACCTCCCTAACGGTAGAAAATACTTAAATATTCAATTGGAGTGGCATAATGCATACGAACGAAATTATATGAAATAGCAATTATCAAACGGTAATCACTAAGAAAAACGAAATTCGCTATCTGATCACACAAGACCGGGAAAAGAGGTAAGATAATTAGATTACGAGCGCATGAGCTGTGTTAATTCCCAACCTAACTCCCGCTGTTCGATTAAAATACGATTGCTGTGCTTACATTTAACAGGAATAAATCACTGACGAATTAAGACGCCTTTTTTATATATACACGGTCAAGAACAAATTAAACATGACTCGTGAGATATCCTGTGTCCAATGCTTAACTTTGGTTGCTACGAAAAAATATGAGTCTAACTTCTAAGAGTACATTAACTCTAGAAGCGAGGATAAAGTTCAAAATGTAACTTAACCAAAGACACTACTTTGGTTTTTCAGAGTCCGACAGCCTACATCACCGATGGAGGCCGACTACGGGGGGGGACGTAGAGTGAAGAGTTTGAACGAAGGAGTGAGAGTCAGTCAAGGGCCGAGGAAGCGTGCTATTTTATACGCCCCGCATAACGCTATTAAAAAAAATGTTTTAAAAGTCGTTGGGAAGAAAATAGAGATGGGATTGATGGAAAGTTTTTGCTGTATTAACAGAAGCTGGCTAGAATCATATATAGAAAATATGAGAGAGACTGAATGCAAGATGAACCTAGAATAATAATACATGTACGAAAATTACTTAACATAATATGGGGATATTCTAATAAACAATATATAAATGATTAAAGATTAAATGCTAACAACTTATTTACATACCTTTCTATATCAGCTGGAAAATGTAATTAAAGAAAAACGGTAGTATTTTGATTAACACACACACACACAGACTTGATTAAATATCGGAGTAAACCGAAGGGTTACATTTACTCGTCGTAAAAAGAAAAAATATGCAACACACGCAGTATGAAAACTGACCATAGTGTTCTTAAAAGATAAATGGTTTATTGTTCATTATAATATAACACATAAAATAATTTAATTGCTCTCGTTCGCAAATTAAACGATTAAAAACTGAAAATTTGAAAATAGAAAAAAAGTATTTGAAAACACACTATAATGAAAATTTCGTTAAAACTGTAAAGACCAATTGTCTTTTCCCTCGCTCATTTCCGGGTTAGTATAGTTCAAGTAACATATATATCACTCTGTTCTTTTCGGGAAGTAGTTCCAAAACAAAAAAAACACATAGCACTGCATACAGTTCATGATAAGAGGGATGAGAGTTCCATAATAATGTTCCTTACACAGGAGGTGATTAACACATTTTAAGAGTTCGAATCTTGAAGAAATGAGACCATTAACTGAAGCGGAGGATCTCTGTAACCCTTCGGTTTAATCCGATATTTAATCAAGTATGTGTGTGTGTGTGTGTTAATCAAAATATTACTGTTCTTTAATTATATTTTCCAGCTGATATAAGTTGTTAGCATTTAATCTTTAATCATTTATATATTGTTTATTAGAATATCCCCATATTATGTTAAGTAATTTTCGTACATGTATTATTATTCTAGGTTCATCTTGCATTCAGTCTCTCTCATATTTTCTATATATGATTCTAGCCAGCTTCTATTAATACAGCAAAAACTTTCCATCAATCCCATCTCTATTTTCTTCCCAACGACTTTTAAAACATTTTTTTTAATATCGTTATGCGGGCGGTATAAAATAGCAAGCTTCCTCGGTCCTTGGCTAATTTCTCACTCCTTCGTGTAATCTCTTCACTCTTCGTCCCCCCGTTATCGGTCAAAACTACCTATCTGGCGATGTAGGCTTCGGACTATGAAAAATCAAAGTAGTGTCTTTGCTTACGTTACATTTTGAACTTTATCCTCGCTTCTAGAGTTAATGTATTCTTAGAAGTTAGACTCATATTTTTTCGTAGCAACCAAACATAAGCATTGGACACAGGATATCTCACGAGTCATGTTAAATTTGTTCTTGACCGTGTATATGTAAAAAAGGCGTCTTAATTCATCAGTTATTTATTCGTGTTAAATGTAAGCACAGCAATCGTATTTTAATCGATCAGCGGGAGTTAAGTTGGGAATTAACAGAGCTCATGTGCTCGTAACCTAATTATCTCACCTGTTTTCCCGCTCTTGTGTGATCAGATAGCGAACTTCGTTTTTCTTAGTGATTGTTATTTGATAATTGCTATTTCATATAATTTCGTTCGTATGCATTATGCTACGCCAATTGAATATTTAAGTATTTTCTTCCGTTAGGGAGGCCTTATGTTTTCATAATTTATTAGTTTGTGCAACTATCTCTTATGTGAGATACCCTTATGTGGGAAGTAACATAAAGTTCCCCTATCGTGATTTCTCTAGGGTCCTCAGTATGTGAAACGTTGTCGTCGCCCTAATAGAAATCCTCGTTTCAAGTAACTAGAGCATTATGAACAAGTTGAAGCATTAATTGTAATACTACAGTGAACTGCGGCAGGTTCTTATGAGAAAGTTCAGTTCTGCCAGTTGCGATCCACTCCAAAGCAATGACCCCCCACCTGAGGTTGATTTCTTATGTGAAATCAGTTTTTTTGTCTTTCTGCGAACACCCTTTTGTGGGTTAATATCAACTTAATGACGGTGTAGGTTATTGTACCTTGCTTTATTTTCAATTGTTTAGATATAGGATTCCCCTAGTGTGGGTGACGGTTTGATAGAACCTTGACCTGACTCTTTGACTTGAACCTTGATCTAGATATTGTTTCTCAACCTAAGTACTCAGTAACAATTAAGTAACTTATTAGAATCATCAACCTACAAAGCCAGTAGTATCTTCCCTTTCTCTGTTCTTTACAACACGATTTAATTTATGAATCCTTTAAGAATCTCTGTCTCTGAAAGTTTCAATTAAGTATAAGCTGCAATCTTATTTTTGTCGTATGATTGTATATATATTTGTCAAGTATTTTGTTGTAAATATTAAAAGAAATAAAACATAGAGAGAAGTTTTAGTATCATATAATATACAGAAGCTTCAATCTTTCATTTTGCTAAAATATAAGGTTACCTTGACTATTCCCTGATTTTTTATTAGAGTTATGAGGTATAATTACGTATACTTTCTTGTGGTTCTTTTACGGGCATAAAATTCCCTCTGCGAATTGTACCAGGAGGGTAAATAGATAGGTATCGTCATTTGCTGAAGACACGATCTAATATTTTGTTTCAGTATAATAATTTATTAACTCCGCTCTTGGCAATGTAATTAGGGAAAATTAATACCGGTATTCATAGTGGAAGGAATCAAATCGAGAATCAAAAACAAAAAAACCCAAACCCCTAGACAAAAGAGACGAAGCTACAAAGCATATTCTGCGATATACTAAATAACCACCACAATCATAATCACAACAAAACTAAACAATACAATCAAATAACAATATTTTTTTCCTAATTCGAATATCAACCAGGTTTTCATTACCAAACTGTTCTTTCTGTGTACCCCGAACAAGTATATACCTTACATGGATTAGTATCGAATTTCAACTTCAAAACGCTTAGAAGACAAACGAGAACTAAATTATTGAACAATAGAATTGACAGATCGAAATTATTTTCTGACCATGGATGTACCCGCAGTTAGGCCATCCACCCAACATCAGTTACTATATACACTTGATGAATGCAAAAAAAAATCTGCAGTCGCACAATGGCCACTTCTGGATTTATGAAATGCAGTTGACGGTGTCGCCCGGGCCCATAAAAGGTCCACACATGCTAGATGCGATCGCGCGCGTCCACGGGTTGCGGATAGTGGAAAGGCCTCCTGATATGGGGGTTAGCTGCGAAATAAGAAGGTACTGCCTGACGAATAAGCAGTCGTGGACAATACGGATAAGGGAGAACACCCCAACAGAAAAAATATGGACGCCATGTTGGAGGTTGCGCGTAAGGCTAACAACCTTACCATGTAAAGTCTCGGAATCGGAATGGAAATTTGGAATTTAATCGGCAAAAGAAGAGGGTAATGAGAAGGAAAATGGATATAGTATTAGCCACATAGAACATTAGATCCTTAAAGGAACCTGGGAAATTACAAGTCATAAAAGAAAAGCTGGAAAAATACAGAGTGAAAATCGCTGCAATACAGGAAATAAGATCGCAAGGGAATGGAATATTTACAACAGGAAACCACGTGTTGATGTACAGTGGAGGGAATACAGGCACCAAAGGTACAGGATTTTTGGTACAAAAGACCCTACAGGCACAAGTAAATTAACTTCTCGCCAATCAACGGCAGGATGTGTAGCTTAAGGATAAGAGGGAGATTCTTCAATACGACCATATTTAGTGTGTATGCGCCAACCGAAGAAACAACCCCGGAAGAAAAAGAATAAGTTTATACCAAATTAGAAGAAATAAGCAAAGTGCAAAGACATGATGTTAAAATATTAGGAGAACTTAATGCAAAAATAGGGAAAGAAGAGATTTACAGAAACACGATAGGAAAAGAAAACCTACACGATAACAGTAATGACAACGGATTGAGGCTAATAGACTTTGCCAGTGGGAGGAACATGGTCGTAAAAAGAACATGCCAACCCAGGAAGGATATACATAAAGAAACGGGTTTCTCCGGGTGGTAACACAAGGAACCAAATAGACCATATCATAATAGATAAACGACATGCAGCGGATGTAATGAAAATAGGTAGCTGTCGGGGAGCAGGTGAGAACACTGATCACTTTCTAGTAAGGGTTACATATAGGCAAAAAATAGATACAGCGAGAATCAGCAGAGGAGAGGGAAATGGAAAACATAACATAGAAGGAATGAAAGATAGATAATTACGAGACGAATATACGAGAAAATGAGAGGAAAGCTGGATACATAAAGGAGAACATGGAGAGAAGGTAACTTGGAAACGAAATGGAACATATTCAATGACAGCATTAATAACAGAGCGAAAGAGACCTTAGGAAAGAAGAAACGGTAGAGGAAAGTAGATTGGTTTGACGCAGAATGTGAAACAGCGATAAGAGATCGGAATGAAGCCGGAAATAGAATGCTGCAGAGACGGACAAGACAAGTGGTAAACGAGTACATGGAGAAACGAAGAATTGCAAACATAATGTGTAGAAGGAAAAAAAGAGAGAATATGGGAAAAACCGGATCGAAGAGCTAAACGAAATGAAAGACCAAAATTAAGTCTGCAAATTTTGTGAGAGAACAAAGGAAATGAAATGATTCCAACCTAGAGCAGTGTTCTACAAAGATTAACAAGGAAACTTTATAGAGGACAAAAGGAAGGCATTAGCGAGATGGAAGGAATACTTCTGTGAACTATTAAAAGGGAGAAGAGACACACAAGGGAGAAAGAAGAAAAGAGAAAACACCTCAGGAAGACCTAGAAGACACCTTGCCTCCATCACTGGAAGAGATACAGTAAGAAATACTATAGCTAAAAAATAGCAAACCACCCGACGAAGATGGCATAATCAAAATTACTGAAAGCAGATTGCAAAGTGGTAGCAAGAGCATTACACGAGTTAATAGAAGAAGTGTGGAAAACAGAGAAAATGCTGGAGGGTTGGTCCTTGGGGATAATACACCCGATACAAAAGAAGGGAGAGAAGGCAGATTGTGGAAACTACCGAGGAATAACGTTATTAAAGGGAGCTTACAAACTGTTTAGAAAAATCCTAACGACAAGACTAGAACACTGGGCTGAAAACATAATAGGAGACTATCAGGCACGATTCAGAAATCAACGTTCAACAATGGATCAATTTCTCACACTACGTCAAACACTAGAGAAATTTTACGAGTATAATAAACCACTGTACCAGATGTATGTAGGTTTGAAGATGCATATGACAATCTGTAGGAAAACAAGATTTTCGAGATAATGGAAGAATTTGGGATTCCAAAGAAACTAATTAACCTAACAAAAATGACCATGAAAACTACAAAGTGTAAAGGGAATAGAACAAGACCTGTCAGAAGAGTTCGAAGTTAAGAGAGGGTTAAGACAAGGCAATATAATTTCAACAATGCTTTTTAACATAGCACTAGAAAAAAACAATACGTCAAATACCGATTAACCCAGGAGGAACTATTTTAAACAGAACGGCACACATTCTAGCGTATGCGGATGGCATTGCAATCCTAGCAAGAAACAGACTAGAAGAAAATTACAATGTATTGTAAAATAGAGCGAAAGAAATAGGATTAGAAATAAATATAAACAACTGGAAGATACCAGAAGGACCAAAAAGGAAGAGGGCATAGATATGAATGGTCATACAATAGAAAGAACAAGAAAATTTAAGTACCTGGGCACATTAATTACTGAAGACAAAACATAGGTAGGAGTACAAGAAACAATAATAAGTGGAAACAAATGCTATTGTGCATTACAGAACGTATTCAAATCTAGAAACGTCAGCAGAAGAACAAAACGGTACTAAAACCAATAGTCATGTATGGGTCGGAGAGTTGGGTAGTGTCAACGAGAAAGAAGGAATGGTTAGTGAGATGAGAAAGAAAGATCGTACGGAAAATATGTGGACCAATAAGACAGAACAACACTTGGCTGATTAGAACAAATTTAGAACTACAAGAACTGTACGACCAACCAAATATTATCGTAAGAATCAAACAAGTAAGATTAAGATGGGCAGGTCATTTACAGGGAATGAACGAAAATAGAATGGCGAAGAAGGCGTTTATAGGGAAATCAGATGGCCGAAAGAGAAGAGGAAGGCCCTGGAGAAGATAGATAGACGACATGGAAGATAATCTAGGACTGAAGATGGTAAGCAGAGAACCGAGAAGAATGGAGGAGAGTGGTTAGGGAGGCCAAGGCCCTTCAAGGGCTGTAGCGCCGACCAGTATGTAAGTAAGTTGACGGTGTCGCATAATTCAATTAATTTAACCGGAAACGCAAAAATGTCTAAATTTCGAATATATTTTGATTCAACTCGAATAGTTGAGTCTGTGTTCACAGATCCGAAGTTAATTCCGGAATTCAAAAATGTTTAGATTCCGGAATTCGGACTTTTCAATATTCCTGAATTCCAAAGTGACAAAATTTGACATTCTATTCCGGAATCCTGATTTTGTGATTCCACAATGTCGGAATGTCAAAAAGTCAGAATTCCGGAATGTCGAAGTTTCGAAAACGCTGAATTCCGGAAAATTCCAAAATCCAAGGAATTCCGAATTCCGGACGAACACTTTTGCTCGGCTCTTCGAACTGAGTCAAAATATATCCGAAATTTAGAAAACCTTGCGATCCCGGTTAAATGAAAGGAATCGTGCGAAGGCGTCAGCTGCATTTTGTAAATCTGGAAGTGGCCATATCTCGAAAATGGTTCAATTCGTGTGAATCGGATCGGTGCCAATCGGTTTCTCGTGATTAACAACAAATATTCGTATAAAGAAGTAGGATGATAGCTAAACGAAGTTCAACCCATTATCAGCTATTCGCAAAGTGGAAGAGATAAATTAATTTAAATTCGGATACATTCATTTTATCTACTGATAATATGTCAAGTTGGAGTGGAGAAAGATAAAGGTATGTATTTCAAGGTAACACAATTTTACTTCTGATATAGAATACAATTTTAACATTATCGAGAACACTAGAATATAACGCGTAACAGGGAGGTCAATAACAATTATTATCAATTGCTTTTATTATAATTTTATCAGGCGATAGACGGGAATTCTTTTTTCCTATTGATACAGAAGAGTGTATGAATCTTAAACAGATTATTAAGAGATCGGTGCAGATAAGATATTTTTCATTCAACAGACAGAAAATATTTAAATTCAAAGGTAATAGCAAAAGTAAATATAATAACCTCCAGGACTACGTTTTATATAAGCCAGTCGCGGCTTTAAGAGTTTCAACACCCCTCAGTACCCGTAGCACTTTAATTTGATTAATTTTGCTATTTTAAGTTGAATTGAATTGTAGTTATTGCCATTAGGCATCTTTGGATCAAGCTAGGATAAGCAAAATGAGAGGAATATTGGAAGGAAATCGACCAGAGCCTAGTAAGAAGGAACTATCCCGCCAGCACATTTCCATTCTGTACACTGTTTGCACTCAAGTCTGCGATGTAATTGGGTTTCAGATATCATATGACTTTATAGCCCTAGATCACAGTGTTTGCATATTTGATATACCGTCTTTGTCATGTAATTCTAAATAACACGGATATGACGTGGCAGTTGCAGTCGTAAAGAATCATGAAAATAGGCCTACTACAGCACAAGAGGCGAGAAAATGTTTTGAATGAACGTTTATTGTAGGGCGAAGTTCAGCATCCGCTGCTCTTCTACTTAACCCCCAAAAATAAAAAAAATGAATACAATACAATTACTATATATATAAAGTACAATACAAAAATATAGAATACACCAAGAAAAAATATACGTATAGTATACAGACAAAGTAGTTAAAGTTTATAATAGAATTATGTAGTTAATTACATTCGATACCACAGAAACTTAAAAAAAAATCACACCAGAAAATGCCCAGTACAAGAAATAATGAAAACTATAGAATACAACACAATACAAAAGTATAGAATACACCGAGGAAACATCGTGGTAAACGTGATGTATGGAGTCTTCATAGCGTACAATAAAAAAATAACGTAACTTTCTAACCGATTCCCGTGAATTCTATAAAATGTTGAAAATGCAAACTAAAGCGAAAGGAGCAATTCTTTATAAGTACAAACAAAAAAATGTAAAGTTCTTTGGAAAATGAATATAAAAAACATGACCTGGATGGGAATCGAACTTCAGCCAGCGGCTCGACACTCTATCGACTACACCAAATGGCGAGCTGGAAACCAACGCTTTGACAACGTTGTTTGTCCTTCATAAGGTAGTTGAGCAGAAGGCTAAAAGATGGCACCACAATTTTTAGCAGAACGCTAACAGATGACAGCACGCTAATTCGGTTATTCTTTACGACAGGAATTGGCTCCTCGGATGTGGAGTAATAAACATAAAGTGATAAGCTCAGAAAATTATGAAGTTTTGCAAAAACAAAATTAGATTACATCAAAACGGTAAAGTTTTTTGTGCGTGGAGGAAGGGGGGGCAATCTTTGTTAGTGGTGGCATTCAGAGCCGTGAGGGATCACTGAATTTGTCCTTTGAATGCCACTTCTCACTTCCGGCTCACAGTGAGCCGACGCCATCTTTGTAAGCAAATATTTTCGCGCTCACTTGTGAGCCGGACCTCCCGGAAGTGCGGTTAGTGCGACTGCAATATGGCTTCCGGCGAAGAGGAATATAGTATAACCTACGAGTTTAATCAGAAATATTACCAAATAACAACAAGCCATGATTTGCACTTGCAGCTTCAGTGTGGTATTCATATTTAATCCGCCTTGCACCTTCACATTCATATCGTTATGATCCTTTAATGGGTCATTCTACTATATTATCCTATTACGATATTTAATCCGTCGTTGATAAAAAACGGTAACATATGCCTGACATCTTTCCGACGTGCCATATTTATTACCATTTGTGCTATGCGATATTCAATTTTTCGTGGGACTTCAACCATACGCTTTATAAAATTCGACTGTTTATTGAGCGTAAACGAAATTAGGCATCCGAAGGATCCGCTGTGAGCGCTCACTTACTGGAGATCACTCTCACTGAGTCGCTCACCGCGCTGAACGCAGCCATTGCTGAATTCATGCACTTTCATCTCATAGGGGGACAGTAGAGAAAAATGTTTTTTTGTGTTTTTCTAGTACTATATCTAGAATCTCGTAATGGAAGGGAGAAGATGCGATTATTTGGAATCTTCGGAGCATTTCCTCTTGACCACTCCTTGAATTAATCGTTGATCATTGTTTGAATATGCAAGCTTAAGGCTGAATTATCCTAGAAAAGTAAAACCAAGAAATCATGTTCGTGATTTTTTTTTCATGTATATAGCAATATCAAATCTGCGAACACGTAGGTAGAAATGAAGTTAAAGTGTCTGGAATAGCCTGTATGAATACAACACGAGAAAAAGTAAATAAATTCTCCTCAAACAATACTCACTTATTATTGTTACAGAAATTAATTCTGCAATTCTACAAAACTAAGCTAACGAGTTCGATTGCTGACCTCTTTCACTTTTTCAATACTCTATTGTCTTGAAGTCTATTGTATAATCGTTATTACCTGCAATGTTTACGTTGTATAGCGCTGGCTCACGCTTAAGGCGTGCACCAAATGTTGTCAACATACCCGACGATCCAGTTTCACATATGACTTAACCACAAATTGCCTCACAGTATATTAAATCCAATCATTTGATCGAACGAGTTGCATTTATGTCAATTGTTAATTTGTTGTTTTCTTTCTTAATCTCTATTCTGACGTCATAGACCACAATCTCCGAATGATGATTTTATACATATTCTTAATGTGATCTTGAAATCAGAGGATTTCTTGGAGAAGTTTCAATTCAAAAATATTAAAGGAACTTACTGTTCCTTCTTTAGTAACGTGACCAGATTTTCCGCACCACAATCCTCGACACCGAACCAGAATTCGTATCGGGCAGCTTCAAATAAAGTACTTTCAGGAACCCGAATTTACTGTTATTAGTTTATTTAAAAAGTACTGTATATATATTTATAATTCGCATTGAATGCTTTCCATAAAATATTTTTTTTAAATAATGAATTCCCATACGAACAATTAAGTACCATTTTGGTTCTAAATCTAGCATAATTAACAATGATTTTAGCATCTAGCATTTGTTATATTTAATCAAATTCTTGCCTCCTCTCGATCATTTAAATTTTCTGGGAGTTTTTGGTGAAATCCAGGACAAATTAGCTTCCTGGCTGAACTCTAAAAGGGAGGGGAAAAGGTTTAAAATCGTGATTGTCCTGGGAAATTCGGGATGTCTGGTCACCTTATTATTAGTTATATATAAATAAAAGAAGTTTGAACTTGATTTTCTGAGCCTGTATGTTCCATTGTTCATTCTAGGTGAAGGGATAAGTCATCGTGTAGTGTGACGAGGTTTTCCCGCAACAGTCTCGTGCAAATCTTTCCCGGGAAGCCTAAAGTTACGGTTTCAATATTCAACACGGTGCCTTTAAAAATTTAACATTATATAGAGGGCGAAAGCGTCATTGTAATTTTGTATGAACTTGGTGCTTCCTTAAATCAGGATTATCAGGTTATATTTTTCTTGAATAGGGCGGTTTGGCTAAAAGAAGGACAACTGCGAATGCTTTTTCTTTTTAAGATCTGAAAATGAATCTATCCAACGAAAGCATATTTTACACTTTAGAAATTAATAGTAACTTCTTTGCTGCCTTGCTATCAAGGGGTCACGGGTTCGATACCCGGTAGAAACACAAGTGGTTCGGATCACACATTAAACAGTAGGTCCTATCCTTAGGACGTCATCATCATACGACGGGAGGCAATTGTAAACCATCATATCTGTTCAACTTGTCCGTGGAACTTTCGGGTCGTAGACCTTCCTTCGGGCAAAACACCACCACTACCACTGGTATCTTTATCGTACATTTAGTTTGAAGAGATACTTTTCAGTATATGTGGATTATGAATCAAATATTTGTCGAAATCTTAACAGCTGAGGTATTTCAAATTGCAATTAACGAAAATGATTTCTTCAGTCCACTAAGCACGAATGACTTAAAGATAATTTCTCAGGGAGTTAGATCCAGGAATAGAATACTTGCAGGGATGGACTGGCCCGACCGGGAACCTGGGAATTCCCGGGTGGGCCCCTCGACTCTTGTCTTAGTAGCGTAAATAAGACTACTTAATCCGCTTTTGCTACTTCTGGTAGTGTTGGGGTATTGCCGGTTTTCCAAAATTAGCAATTTTGACCCATATAAGGACAGCTGAAGTTAAAATTTCAGACGGGCTACCGTACGGCTCTCACAAATCGCAAGAAGGAGCAATGTAAATGCAAATGGCTTTAATACATTCATATTTTTAAGGCACTAAATTTACTTAATACTTCGTAATTTGAGACCCGATCAGTATTTTAAGGGCATTTGCAAGTTCTCTTTTAGAAGACCCTCTGTCGTGTAAGGTATTGAAGGTCCTTGAAAGGGGACTTTTGGGGCCCACGCGCCAAAACACCCACTACAAGGATCATTTGGTTACCCGTGGGTGGATCCTTTTGTAGTTCCCCGGGTGGGCCCTTTGGTTACCAGTCCGCCTCTGAACACTTAGACCTTTTGAAACGTAGTCGCTTCAAAAAGTGGAAATTTCAAGAAATGTAGAAGAAGAGGGAGGATAAGATATATAAAAAAGAGTACGTCTGGTAACCCTGCTAATCCACAATTGAATGAACCTTTCGACAACATACAGTGGCATTCTAAAATACCAAATGTTAATATATGTAGTTAATGCGGTCGCGCTGCTGCCGACCATACTCACTGAGGCTTTCCAATGTTTTCCCCAGTTTCACCAGATATATCGCGGTATGGTAAACTGCCAAACGACTTAGGACTTCCTTTTTCCGCAGAGTGCTCGTCCACGTATTTTCCCTATTACTGTAGTTAGTAGTTTCAAACGCTGAAAAAAGAAAAAAATCTTAAAAGATGTACGAAATCAAAATATTTTTCACACGTCTGATCAACATTGGTTTGCACGAATTTCAGTGAATCAAAAAAATTAAGTATGTAAGATGATTTTTCGTGCCTTCTGTTTAATTTCAGGATGATAAATCCCAATTGGCCGGGTGTATAAATGTACACATTGAGCATTTTAAGTAATTCAAGATGGCGGCCTATATATGGCCGTCGTAAAAGTGATTGGAATGCTCTGGGAATGTTTTGTGGAGAAGCGTATCGTATTATATGTTTTATGGGTCGTAGATTGTGATCAAACTGATCATAGTATTAAAAATGTTACAAAATGTGTGCAACTCGAGATATCCAAGGTGGCGGTCAATCAAAGCTGAAACGGGTCACCTTGTCATTCGGACCAAGTTTTGGACCGGATCTATGTTTCGGACTCAGCCGGACCCATTTACCCGCTTTGAACCCGGTGACCCGGAGGACAAATCACAGATTTTACTTTCTTCCTTCCTCTATCGCTTTTCCTTCTCGACCCACACTCGTCACATACCCCAATTTTCAGAACAATCGGATTTGCCGAGTTCAAGTCCCTCTCTTTGAATCTGAATATTTGTTTTAAGGCCTTTAGGCAACTTTAGCTCAGGCCATATGGATAATGATGGGAGAACTGGTGGAATGAAAAAGTGGGAGTAAACGAGAGAAACCCGAGAAAACCCATGCACGGTGTTTGTCCACCACAAGTTTAAAAATTATTCACCGTATCAGTGGTTTTCAAAATTCCTGTTTCTAAGGAAAACCAGTATCATTTGAAGCGTAACTGAATATGCTGGATGTTTCTGTAAGTTCGTACCGCATCCGTAACTCGAAAAACTTCGAGTCAATAGTGCACACATGTACAGTACAGAGAGCTCTCTTTAATTCGAACTCCAAGGGGACACGATAGATGTTCGAATTATCCAAAATTCGAATTAACAAAAACAGGCATTATTAAAGAAAATCAATAAAACAAAACTACTTATTACTGTATAAACACAGTATAATTAACATGCAGTGGTTTGCTGTCTAACACTAACTGCATCACTAAAAAACTCGTGAAGTAAGTGTTCGAACCATTGGAATTCATTTGCTTTTGTTTTAATGAAATCGTGACTTCAAATTATCGAAATAGAAGGTTTCGAGAATTCGAATTACATATGAGTTTTTAACACTCGTTTCAATGGGAATTTCAAGGGTAATAAATTTTTGTTCGAATTACCCAATAATTCGAATCATCCAAGTACGAATTACAGAGAGTCCACTGCATATCCAGAATTGAATTATGATGTTTGAGAAACCAGATGGAAACAGCAAATAATTCTACAGGAATGAACATTTAAATTCTAAGTGCAAAATATAGTAATAGCTTATTTCCTTGAAGTATTCTTGGAAAATGAAACAATTTGAGACGATTTTTTGAAAAATATATTTCCTGAAGTTGGCACTTATGATAACTAATTGTGATTCTACTATAATGATACTTCAGTAATTTCGTACATTAAGATAATTGAAAAACTATTGAATGTTGAACATTGAAACGAAAACTGTGTTATCCGGGAGAATATTTAAAGTTGAACCACAGTATGAAGAAAACCAGCAGTTACAAGAAAATCCTAAGTGAGTCAATTGTAATTGTAAATGGAGAGTGGATTAAATTAAGTCTTGTTTCAATTAGGCCTTTATCTGAATTCGAAACATCTTTCGTATAAAAAAGCTGAAATCTGTACTGATTGGAAACTATCATAGATACTTACAATTTGAATTCTCTTTCTTTATGTTGGTCCACTTGTAGCTGCAAAGTTTTAGGTCAAATACTTTAAGAAATTACTCTCCTGGTACGAACTTACAGAATCATGTCAATGCACCGATCTTCCCCTAGACATCCCCAAGAGCTTGGATCCGCTCCTGAATTATATATATATATATATATATATATATATATATATATATATTGGAAGGTAATTTTGTATCTGCTCTTCCATCGTGTTGTCATTAATTTCCTAAACTTAGAGGGAGTATTTTCTTTTAAGTTAAAAATTAACGTGAAGGAGTTATTTGTTAGTAAGTGAAGCACAAAGGAAAAGAAGAAGATTGACCAATAAAGGTGATTTCTCATAAAACGCATTTTAAAGTCTAACTTTTTCATTTATTCCCATGTAATTAATATCATAAAAATTGCTATTAACTAGTGGATTATTTGCGCTTTTGGTTTGAAATTTCCTAGTGGTTATCTGTCGTTGTATAGTACTTCTTACGAGTAATCGTTTTTTTAATGGACAACCACTCTTCATTCCCTGTACTCTTCAAATGTAAACATAAAGACATCAAGAAGAGTGGATGATCTTGAAAGATGAAATATCAATGATCACACAGATTTCCTGAATGTGAACGATAGCAAGAAATTCTTACACTAACAAAATGGATACACAGATTTCAATTGAAGAAATAATGCCAGAATTTAAAGTCGATACAATATTATACTACCAATACTTCTTATTCTACTACTACTACTGCTACTACATGACTACTGCTTACTAGTACTAGTAGTAGTACTTTTCATTGTTCTACTTTATAAGGAAATCGGTACTTTGTGAATATTACTGAACATAAAATACTGAATTTGTAAGTAATCATATTAATGATGCTTGAGTCTCAAAACCGCTCAATGAGGTTCTTGCGAATGTGTGGTTAAGAGGGAGTGAAGGATGAGATAGGTGAAAATGTGGTTGTTAGTAACAGATCTTGAGGATTAACCTTGTCTAGGAAGGTCGGTCCCTCTCACTCTCACAGTAGAGAAGTTTCCTCTGCCGTTGAGAGAGAGAGAGATTCTGCTTCCAACGAACTTTTCAAGGTTGTGAACTGAACTACGAGTTCGAGTTCCTAAAGTAACATGTGTCGTTGACTAGTCGACGGTTGTCTCTCGTTCGATAAAACTATCCTCAAGTTTCGGAAAGTGTTTCAACGAAACTGAAACCGTGATTAAATACAACTCCAACTGCAGAAATTCGGACTTTGACTTATGTGTTTGATTTTAAAACGTTCTTCATTGGATCCCAGTTTTGTTGAACTTTTTCTATGCATTTTCTTATCCTTACCTTCCATTTTCTCCTTTGTTCTTTTTCTCCATCAGGAAATTCTCGGATTATACCTTCAGGAAAAAAAGTACATATTATAACCATAGAAATCCGAACCCATTAAATACGAAATTTCGGATAATCCGAACACCTCCGAACGGAAATTTACCGTGAAATTAAGTTTTCTAACTAAGGAGTTCGATTTTTTTCGTTCACCTGATTGGCTATTTTTAGCCCCTGTCCTCAACTTGCCTTACACTCAAGGTAAGTAATCTCGGGTCTCCGTCGCACCCCTGCCATACAGCTGACGCGCCGGCAAGGCTTATTTATCCTATTACAATGCACTAAAGAATGATCTGGTACATTTACTACGTATTTTAAACGTTTTTCGGATAATCCGAAGTTTCTGGAATCCGAACAGGTCTCATACCCAATTAGTTCTGATGCCCAGGATTTTACTGTATTTGCGGATATTTAATTAATGTGTCTGATGCATCATTTAAGTTTGTTCATATTACAACTGTATGTTTAATAAATATACAGGGTGCGGCATTCAGTGTAATACACAGTTAGGTTCTTATGTGAATTTGACACTGCTGCTGCGCCAGAACAGTAATTATCACTATTATTTAAAATCTTATATGAATCTTTGTTCTACAAATTTCTCACCGGTTAAAAGATTTAAGTTAACTACTTGCAATTGTAGTAACCAATTTTCAGTTGGTCACAACGTATCTTACCTCTCCATCTTTTTCTGTGTCTTCTTTTTTTTTTGTTCGGGCTTTATCGGTAATATTTTTTCGTCTTCGGCTTTCTTCAAAGAGTGTTTATTTGTCCACATATCAAAGAAGCCGAGCCAGTAAGATTATTCCTCTCATTGTTGATTGGCGGGATTTTATTCATATTGATTCTTCATTTTATTGCTCAAATATTTCTTTGCATATTTTATTGCCTTACTTATTTAACATCTTTTATTTAGTTTAAAATCTTCAAAAAAAATTAAAGGATCTGATTGTTGATTTATTTTCGTCGGAATTTTGATGGTTAAGCCACACACACACCCTTCCTCTCCTTGTTGTCTGATTTGATTCTTTTCTCTGATTGGCTGAGCCCAGTCAGTAGTACAACTATGGTAGCTGAGTAGGAGAAGCTGCACAAAATATATGCTGCTTACGAAAATTACATTTAAAACAAATTTATAAGGCAGCCCATGTTTTAAAAAGTTTATTTAATATATAAAGCAGCATCGACTGTTGAAGAATATTAATTTTGGGGAAGCTATACTCTTAAATTTTTAACAATAGAAGCTGATAATTGAATTTCTGCAGTTGGCGGTTTGCATCGTCCAAAATGGATGCTTTTGGAAGTTTGCAACAGAAAGAATTTGTGAAGTTCATCAGTGTGTGAGATGGTTTGTTGTGGTATATGTTGTATGTAGTGGGTTTTCTTGTTTTCTTAAATATACCAGTTGTGGTTCTAAACTCCTTTTCCTTCAGTGTGAAAGTGTTTAAGTGCGCCTTCAGCATGTTTATGATTTTTGTGTTTTGTGGAAGCATATGTGAAGTGGTGATGCCCACTTAATTTGGCAGGTGCCGGGGGTCGGTTTCACTATCAGGTAATGTACGGTTATTGTCTTAAAATTCTTCTCTCTCTCTCAGAAATCCAAGTCTGTTTCACGTATGTTTAAATAGCGAAATTTCAGCACGTAAAATTTTGGTTCGTATGCTTTGAATATTTTACCTTGTATTATAGTTGATGCTACCACGTTCTTTTTGTCTGCTCTTTTTTGGAACCGGCATGATTTTAAATGGCTCGAAATTGATTAAACGTAAGATTAATTGATTCACAATGTTTTATTTCCGTAACCAGCAATTTAAAGTTTGTTCGTTGCGTTCGCAAACCGAAAGCCAGTTCGCTCATAAAGTTTTGTTCTGTGAATTTACACCTAACCCAACCATAGCAAATCCAGATTGTGTTATCAAATTGAAGGTTATTCTTTGATAAGTTCAAATTGAAAATTACAAGCGAAATGTTCGACTATGATTTTGGAAATATTAAAGATTTTGTCCAGCAGCTATATTTGTAAATTAATCTTTTCGTAAAAATAAATAAATAAATAAAATAAAAAAATATAAAAAATGCTTCGATATTTGTGGAAATGTTGTTTAACTGGGCTCAAGTATAGAATGTGTTCCGCATTTGAAAAGTAAAAGTAGCCTAATCTTTTGGGAAAGAAGCGTGTGAAATCTTACCTCTGTTTTAAGCAGAGCGTTTCTGTAATCAAATTAGTTTAAAATTCCAATATGCGAAAATAACAGCATCTTTGAAATGCTTTGTGATTTGCTAAACGATTCTCTTTGGAAACTTTTTTTTTCCTTTCAAGGAAATTCAGCAATCAATCTTTATGGATTGCGTTTGTCATTTTATGTAAAAATAAATTACATTTTACCAGATATTCCTTGTGTCAAGGGTTTCATTAAGAAGTAGGTAGATTACCATTACCATCACTGTGGTATTGCTGTAAGGTTCCCAACCTTTCACTTTTTCAGTCCGCATGGTGTAATTTCATATGTTTGGGAGAAAGTGATTTCAGATGAAGTTTGATATTTTAATCCGATGCTTCAGCAAACAGTAGGGAATAGTCAAATCAGTTGTGCATACCTAAATTTCGTGATAAGTGTTAACCAGTGCGCGGTTGTGTTGAGCCTTGTAGAGTTTAGGGGCCTAGTTGTGTTAGGTCACTAAAATAGCGTTTTATGTTTGGCTTTCCTGCGAGATGTTCTCGCCTGCGTCTCCCTCCTCTTTTGAGGGCCTTTTCCTCGTCTTCTGTTTTCTGCCATCTTTCTGCGTTTTGGCACTTATTTCGGGCTTCTTCTATGCATGCTTCATGGTACTAGACTAGTGTGTGTGCTGTCTTCGATGGTCTTTGGCTGAAGCAGGGTGCTGATGGGTAGGTACCCTACGTGTCTTCAGATCCAATAGCTGTTTTCTTTTTTTTTGTTTTGTGCCCTCTGCTATAGCGTAATGTAGGCTTGTGTCCCACGTAGGTTTGATCACGTTGTGTGACGTGTTGGGTAAATCCCCTTGTTTGCTTGCTTTTATGTCTACCTACCCTTTTGAAGAGAAAGTCCTGGTACATTACACAATCTGCTGTTACTGTTCACGAACGAGAAACTAATTAAATGCCCGGTACGTCCTGAAGGCGAAAAGAAATACATAATAATCATAAAATTTGCAGAAGAAATAGAAGTATCTATTCAGACGCAAGAAGTTATTATCACTGTATTCATCAGTTTATTTTTTCATTAGAATTACAGACATTTAGTTGAGAATTCATATTTACTAAAAATATACAATCGATACTAGATCATATTGAATTCAACTTATAGCATTTACTAAAGCGAAAATGAAAACTATAATTATATATATTTTGACACTGATTGAAAAATGAATGCATGAATAATCGTAAGTTTTGCATGGCCATGTCAATGGTAAATGAAGATAAGTTGCATTAATGTATTTATGTATTTATGTAGTCGATGCTTTCCTGCTTTGTAGAAATGGCATAAACACATCGTGTAATACTGTGATCTATAATTGAAATACACTTGCATCTTTTATTGATTATTCAACGATTCATATTTCGATATTTATTCTGGAAACAGCAGAATTGTATGTGTAGGGTTATTAAGGATGTGGATTGCCTGCGGTAGTTTCTTATTGCTATTGCTGATTTCTCAACGTGTGCCTAGGAATACCAAGTAAATGTTTTGGCATAGCTTTGGTAGACTACCCATGTTAATATATGACCAGCGGTGTAGCCAGACAAATTGTCGCGGGTGGCTCGTATTTGCTTAGCTGGGGGGCACCTCTACAAATACCCAAATACAAAAGAGTATTACATACTTCGTGTTTATCCAAAATAATTAGTTCAACGTTTGTTTAATCAAGGTTTAGAGCATAGTGCATCTGAAATCATCCAGCTTGGCTGCTCGACCCCTTTCAATAATAATAATATCCCTGATATAAGAATAATTTTAAACGAGTATTCTTTAATTTTTATACCAACCGATTGATTAATGGTGGCCATTTTTGTATTACGGCGCGTACCAAAATTTGTGTTAGTAGATTTTTTACGGAAATGTAATATGTGCTGACTGGTTTATAATAGGATGTTCAAACAAAAAACACTCTTTTCAATAACATCTGCTTCGTAGCTTTAGTCCTCTGAATGAAAAATCTAAAACTTAATCGAACTGATGAAAATGGCATTTAAGTTTGATTGTCGAAATAGAAATTCCTGTCTTTAGGGCGCTTTTCGCCTGGAAGGAATTGAATATTAAAGTTGGTTTTTTTTACATTGTATATTGAAGGTATACAGAATACAAGGGCTCATATAATCTTCCTTAATATTTTATGAAGTTTTGAAAATCCAAAAATTAGCATTTTATGCATATTGGAGACCCAGTATCTTTAGTAGGACAAAATATAAAAATATAATTTCTTCACACGTTATTCAACTGTCAGGAGAAACTACAGTAGAAATTTAAACTTTAACATTTGAATTTGATGAGAGCTACAAATTTGCAATTTGTTGAAAGATGCTCATGCACGCTTTGGTAGGAACATTGAAGATCTTTTTTCTGATGGGAGACCAGATAAAAATCTAATTATTCGACTTATGTATGTCAGGAGCAACTACATTAGAAATTTCAACTTTGATATTTAAGTTTGAAGGGACTTACAAATTTGCAAATTGGAGATAAATAATGGTTGTGCATGCTTTAGTAACTCCTATAAAGAATGTTTCTGAAATGTTTTTTTTTTTGTTACTATCAGAATTACGATTTTACTACTTTAATGATAATTGAAATGCTTAAGTATTAACAGATGCAGACAGCTGTATAAACGCTTCACACACGTAGAAAGGTTGTAAGATATTACCAAAGACTTACTTTAATGGAAGGAAAAAAGACCATGCGGAGTAGCCGTGATGCCAACTGAACACTGGATATATATAAAATAAGCTCTCTTAGAAGGATATTTCAGGATCTACTTTACGCATTCATATCTTTCTTGGTCACTCTGGTGGTAATATAACATTTAGCAAAGCGCGCACGAGCATTCCCAACCAATTTGCAAATTCTCCTTTCAAATTAAATACCAAAGTTTAAATTTCTACTTTAGTTTCTCCTCACATAAGTGCCTAACGTTAAAAGAAGTAGATTTATATCTGGTCTCCCACCAGAGATAAGAATCTCCAATATTCATACCATAGCGCAAACGAACATTATGCACCCTCAATTTGCACCAACTTTGTAGCTGCCTTCAACTTTAAATATCAAAGTTAAAATTTTTATTGTAGTTTCTTCTGAAATAAATATATAACGTGTGAAGCAATTATATTTTTATACTTTGTTCCACAGAGATATTGGGCACCCAATATGCACAAAATACAATTTTTTGGATTTTCAAAAATTCATTAAAAAAAATTAAGGATGTATGTATCAACCTTCAACATACTTTGATATGTTGATAGTGCACAAAAAATCAACTTTGATATTCAATCTCTTCCGGGCTGAAAAGTCCTGAAAACCGAAACTGTTTCTATTTCAACAATCACATTAAGATACCATTTTGACCAGTTTTATTACGTTTTAGGTTTTTCATGTCCACAGAGGACTAAAATTATCAAGCGGATTTTAAAGGAAAGAATGTTTTTGTTTGAATGTCCTATATACACGAATTCTATATACACGACTCCGTATATACCACATTTTCTGTAAACGTCTGCTAACACAAATTTTGGTCCGCGATACAAAAATTGCTGTTATTAATTAGTAGATTGGTATAAAAATAATTCTCGTTTTGGACTATTCTTATATAAGGGATATTTTTTAAAGGGGCCGAGCAACCAAGCTGGACGATTTCACATGGACTGACCCACAGATATCGTGTACGAAATGCCTGAAACAGTATATGTACTGTATTAACCCAATTTTCGTTTGGGGTGGGCACACACACCATTTGAAGGGCACGACCCCTATAAATACCCCGTGGCTACACCCCTGTATATAACTGAACTAATTAATACATGGTGTTTGACGAACAGCATGAAATAGTAAGCATTTACAACCTTGATATTCGTGCGTAGTGTTAGTAGATTGTTATGCAATAAACATACTTTTTACGAGACTAACCTAAGCTGGCTTTTCCTACATAACCTATTGGGTGCATATTACTTTGGGCTAGCAGACTAATCTAGAGCCTTGTTGGAGTTACGCACAATTCCGAACACGTACGTTACAAGAAACACGTCAGGCATCTTCATTGCAAATGGCAGCACAAGATGTCAACTTCTTAGGAAAGCTGTCTGGTTTGCCAGTAAGTTTACCGTAATATAAAAATAATACAATTACTTTTTAGTTTATGTGTTCAAAGAGTGTTAGTAACTTGTACGTACTATGTTTGTTATGCCTTTTTGAAGATGAATTTAGAATGTTCCTTGCATATTTGTTTCTCAGGACATTACTGGTACTGTTGTATGTATTTTGTTGCTCACAACATGGTTGTCTTACAGTACTTATCTAGAAATTTGTGACGGAAATCCAGTGAACAGGAAATTTTTACAAGTTATTTAGAGCAGTAGACATATTTTTATGTATAGTGCTAATCATGGTTCTTTGCTTTCGGATCGTTGCAGCCTTTTGATTTTCCGTTATGAAAACAGTAAATTTTGTTTGGCATGTAATTGAACCGACGTGGTTTCTTGTACGGAAATGAATAAAGCATGGACGTAAGAATATAATCGGACTAGTAACAAGCCAAAATATATGGGCCGGAAGTGCGCCTTGCCGCCATGTTGAATTGATCAAAACATTGCAACTGGCCATAGAAAGTAATGTTAATTGAGCCACTTTTAATGACAAATTTTAAATTTATGTGAAATAATTTAAGGTATGTGAAGGTTGCGTCTGATGAAACCGACCAAGAGGTATGTGCGAGGATAAACAGGTAAGCAATATTTAAGTTTTTTCTTCAATAATAATAGTTAAATAATATCAGGTTTCAAGATTTGAATGATCACTGCTCTTGAGAAGGAAGTGTATTGCAATAACACTTACACTGTATGTTATAATAATTAGTAGTTAAGGACAAATTTAGATAATTAAAATTTATTTGCACATGCACAATATCGTCTGCTTCCTTTCCAGAAAGTAAGCGCGATCCGCCATGTTGGAATGACAAACTGCACTCTCAGCCGTCCCATTTTTATAACATTGAGTGAATTGCTTGTTACTAGTCCTATTATGTTCTTACGTCCATGGAATAAAGTTCTGATCTATTTATAATTGAACGTATTTTCAAACAATATATAATTCGTACAGTTTTCAACTTTTGTTTTGAAGTAGAACAAAAAGAAGATTGGTGAAATTTCATGTTCTTTGGACAATAAGCTGTGCACTGTGGCCGTTAGTCAGTGTGGCATTATATGGTCCAAATCAGAAAGGAATAGTTTGGAACGAGATAAAATATTATTTTTTACTTTTGTAATACATATTTTAACCAGTATTAGCTTCTGTTTTACGATTAATTATAGTTTCGAATATTAATATCGTATTCTCAGCAAAAATGGGAGAGCTCAAAACATCGAACGCTAAGTTGACAGATGAAATAAATACAAGATGTAAAATGGCGTGGAGTTCGTTTGAAAGACTACACTTTATTTTCAAAAGCAAACTACCAATATGTCCGAAGCGTAAAGTTTATAATCAATATGTCTTACCTGTAATGATGTACGGCTGTGAAACTTGGACATTGAATGCGCAAACAACTCAAAGATTAGGAGTCACACAAAGAGCAATGAAGGGATGCATGCTAGGAATAACTAGAAGGGACAGGAAGACAAATGAATGGATTCGTGCACAAACAAAGCAGAAGATATAATCGAGGCTGCCAAGAAGATGAAGTGGAGATGGGCCGGTCACATAGCTAAACGAACAGATGGAAGATGAACGAGAAATGTACTGCATTGGATTCCTAGAGAAAAGAAACTACTGAGACGACCGACGTCCAAATGCAAGACGGGTAGATGAAATCAAGCGTTTTTCAGGAGCTACATGGATAAGGATAGCAGCACACCGAGATATGAGGAAAGAAAAGGGGGAGTCTTTCATGCAACAGTGGATAGAAAACGGCTGGATATGATGATTATATAATTGTAGTAATTTCACATGAAACATGAATGTCATAGTTGTATGGAAATTACCAAATTTTTTATAATAAATTGAATACTGAAGTTTTATCTGAATATTGCATTTCACTTGTGTGGTCTTCGAGTATACTTCAGTAAACGTTCGAAATTAACAGCTTGATAACAGCATGTTTAACAAACCCCAACTGTCTATACTCCAATGTCATTAAAAGCATGAATACATAATATATTTATACTTAATACAATGTTAAAAATTTTGGGAAGTGCATTGATAAATTCACTGATATTTCAGAGAAGTTTTAATGTTTGCTGTAATCTTGGAAAAACAATGACAGATTTCTTTTGTGGTACTGGGAGTTGTGAAGTTTCAATTTCCGTGATGATCACACATGCGCAGAAAGAGAAAATGGTTTATTTTTGTTATCAAACATGCAATTCTGATCGAGTGTTCACTGGCGCCATTTTGATCACACGCTTCAGCAGAAATGGGATATATTCTCAGTGAATGTGAATTGCGATCCCTAATTGACAAACAGAAAAAGTGATTAAAGCATGGCGTAAGTAGTGATGGTAACTTTATTT
The DNA here is from genome assembly GCA_022664845.1 of Lepisma saccharinum. Lineage (NCBI taxonomy): Eukaryota > Metazoa > Arthropoda > Insecta > Zygentoma > Lepismatidae > Lepisma > Lepisma saccharinum. The sequence continues at coordinate 31,134 of JAGDQP010010418.1, forward strand.
ATGTTTTCAGGATTCGGGTAACGTATTTTTACTGTTTTTATCTAATACTTTGTCACTGGCTTTTAAGATGGTGGACTTATAACTGAACAACCCGCGTGAGGCTTTTTTCTATCTTCACCCAGCATTCCTGAAAACTGAATTATAACTTTTTTATTAGAAATTTACTGAAAATGTGCAGGTTGCTATGGTTGCCTAGCTTCTTCCAGGAATGTCTCGAAAATCTTTTAACAGTGTAAGAGCAACGATGAAATAATGGGCAGAATACATGAACTTATTGGAATTCATGGAAGCATGGAATCATATCCAGTTTAATACGCTATTTTTTAATGTGAATTGACAAGTGAATTAATATACTATCATTGGATCTGAGCATGTTTATTTAATGTCGTGTATTTGTTCGTAGAGTTGATATAACTGACTATTTCAGGAGGTCATCAATCATCCAACCTATTTTCGTACCTTTTTGTCTAGATAGAAATTAAATAGTATTTTATTTGGAACGCTTTAAATAATATTGTTGCTATCATGGCTAGAGCAGCGGTCTCCAACCTACAGGCCACGTAGCGATTTTGACTGGCCCCCAAGCAAATCCAAATATATTTTACATTGGATCTAAAACAAAATAATTTAAAACACAAGAAATAATTTGTTAATTATTTTCAAATATTCAACAGAGTGCAGATAATTAGTAATATTTTGTTATTAATACAATACAGAATAGTTACTATATTAAAAGTAATATATTACAATACTTTTGAGTTAATATTTGTACGACCCTAGACCTCTTCCTGTTTATCCAATTCGGCTCGCTGACTTAAAAAAAAAAAAAAAAAAAAAACTGGAGATCCCAGGCTTAGAGAACAGCAAAAGGAAGCCTTGTCTCATGCATCGTCTGATGGAGTCATAAAAAAACCTGCAACATCATAAGCCCAAATAGTGTAGGGTATATGAGTTATCTTTAGTTAAAGTAAGACGTAAATAATTTTTAGTGAATCCTAATTTCAGAACTGCAGCAAGTAGCACATTCTATGAAAGACTAAATTCAAACGTCAAAATGCAGGCCAACAAGTTTAATGTTTTTGCTGAAGACCTTTTCGTAGAACAAACGATTTTCGGTGTATCTGCTATAGGGGAAGATAACCCTCAACACAAAATATCATGGTGATGGGAAGCAGATTCACCATTATCACCTTGAGGGTGAAGATGAATAACATCGGCAAGGCTCAAAGATGCACAAAGAACGACATGTTGAATGTCTGTCTCTACTGCAAGGTCGTAGAGCTGACAACTCTACCCCACTAAAGCATGTAAAGAAACATCAAATATTAGTTCTATGGATTCTCCTGTTGTAAAATATTCCGGAAGTAAACTAGTCCCCCCCCCCTCGGTTCATCACCCATAGACTATACAAGGGGGGTCCAAGAACAGGATTTGGGAAGATGTTAAAATAGAACGTACGAAACATACAAAACGGGCGCTCTTCAAACGGTGGTACGCGAGGCTAAGAAGTAGTGGCATAGTTAAGGGAGGATATATCTCCCCATGACTGCACTTATATGAATGTGGAAAGAGATTATTTCAGCAAGTTATGTTTGGAAGCCTATAATTGTTCGTTAAAAAATAAAACTATTTGTAAGGACAGTAACAGCACTATGATTTACGTCCGTCCCGATATAATTATTTATTTATTCTAAATAAATAAAGGATCAAATTGTACATACTGCTTTGTAGTTTCACAATTATGTGAATGTGGTAAATAACTTTTAAGACAACCAGTAAAATAAAAATGTAAAAACTTGAAAAAGCAGACCAAACGTTTAGAAAACAGTTTTCTGTGACAGTCATATCGATAGTGCCGGCAAAAAAGACGATTTCAAGAGAGTAATGAAAAATATGGTAATTCCTGTTACTGACAGTGTCAAAAAGAAAATTTTAAATATAAAACACTTTGCACCTTTGGTTGAAGCAGTTATTTTTGTACGTAGAGAAAAAATAACTTTAACAGAGATATGAATGAAACATGGTTACATTAAATATGAATGAAAAATAGATATTTCACAAAACTGGGAAAGTTTGGTGCCATTCTAAAATACAGAGCAATACAAGATCTTATGTGACCTTTCAGATCATAATGGATCAGACCATATGACTACCGCGTTTACCTGTAAGAAGAGAAGAGTTAACCATTAAAATCAGATGATTGAAATCTGCAATTAAGTTTCAATTAATGAATTTGTTGCCCGAATATACGGATGTTTTTCTGCATTAACGGGTGAAACTCTAATATGACCATTATGGGAAAGCAGCTCTCCATTATTGGTAGATACGTCATTGATGAGTATGTAAGAATTGTTTTTAAGTTCGTTCACGTGACTCTGTAACAACCTCGCAGATCTTCGCCTAACATAGTGTTGGAAGGAGAGTTCTGAAATAAGAAGATCGGGATTTAATTAAAGCAATGTATCAAATCTGATAAATTTTGGTGTTAATTATGAGTTCTTATTTTGTTAAGAATATGATGGCGATAACAGTTTGCTAGGAAATTTTTAAAGTGTTCAAGACATAATGTGTCAGTATCCTGCTACAACTTAAGTATATTGTGCAACTCAATATGGAAATATTTAAGACAATTCATACTCGACTGATATTGAAGTATTTACGAACAAGTGCCCTATTTTTATTCGATTGGATTAGTATTTCTCTACGATTAACCGTTGTACAGATTCTTACAAAAGACACGCCTACACTTAGTAGAAGCTGTGAATAATGTCAAAGATGTTATAAAGCTTTAAAAAACCAAAGAAAGCTGTCAGAAGGAAGACAAAACAAGTTGCAGTAAATCAGAGTACAGAAGAATTTACGAAAATCTCTACAAACATCCATAAAATTAGATCCAATTACAGTATAAGGCAATCTCTTTCAGGCATGCAGCCAGATTTATTTCTTAGAGTATTCAGGAATTTGGGGGAGATTCAAAGAGGGCTTGGATATGAAATTAAACACCTAATTAATACATAATTACGCCTAAAAATATGCTAAGTTTACAAAGATATCGGAATTTTAGAGAGGTCCGCATCCTCTGAACTATCCGCCTGGATACGTCACCGAGCTGTATGAAAAAATAGTATGGGTGTATAATATCCAATAAGTACAAAAATCAACTACCAAAAATGATAGTACGATAACAAAAGTGTTATCTGAAGCAACGTTTTTCTTTTTTTTAAATGAAGACGCTGACCGCGAGAAAATAGATTTCCAAAGTTAAAAGAATTTTAATTCTCCTTTGTATGTAACATATTCTACACTAATTCAAACTTTCTAAAGCGAAACTAATAAACGCAAAATGTTCTATTCAAACTGCAATGGAAACATATCAGATTTCCAAAATTTTTAGAAGTGCTTTAGTTTTTGTGCAACCCACACCCACATCTAAGCCAGAGATGATGCGAATAATGGGAATAAATAAATATATGTTTGAAAAATAGAAACTTTCATATGTGACTGAACGAACTGGCAGGTTTAGAAGATAAATCTGTCATCCAAAGTGAGTGCAAAAGTAAATACTGGTCGAGAAACTCTTATTTTTCTGACAAAATCCAACTTGAAATTTGAAATATGTATAAATTTATGTTAGAATTATGACTGAACTAAGGAAACTACAGGCATTTACTCTATTCATATATATTTTCCTCACAGGATTGTGCTGGACTAAAATTAAAGAAAGATGTCCCGAAAGATATTTCTAATTGTGTTGGGTTTGATTGCATAACTGCAAGGATGTGATTTTCTAATTATCCCATCTCTTGAGAAATTCTTATCTACATTAATGCTAAGAAATACTAGATGGACATAGTAGCGATACAAGAAATGCTGTGGGACGATCAAGATAGCATTTGACAGGACAAAGATATTTTTTCTACAGGATAACTCAAACACACGATTTTGGAATGGGGTTCCTCATTAACAAGTAAGAACAGTACCCCTCCGGCGATTCAGAATATAGAGTTCGTGAGCGATACGATACATACTCGATGGGCAACAAGGTTTTTAATACATGTCCATGCTGCGACCGAGGAAGCTCATGTTAACGTAAGATTTTACACTGAGCAAGAAATGTTTCTAAGATCAGTTACTGAATACGGTGCAAGCAGTTGGAGAATACAATGACAATAGTTCGACAGATAGAACGCAACGACAAATATAACAGACTTTCAGGTACTTTCCGCACTATATCGACAGTAGTACTCAAAGTTGCGACGACCACCCCGCTCATGGATCTCCATAACCTAAAGCTCACAACAAACTATTGGAAAAAGAATGGAAAACTAGAAAGGATAACCAGAATTTTAGGTAGTCCGATAGGAAACAAGGAAGAAATAGAAGCAAAAATAAAAAATGCATGGTAACGAAAATGGAATACGTTTAGTAAAGGAAAAACACTATACAATTGTTTCCGGATGTAAAAGAAGGATGGAGATAGACATGAAACTTTCAAAAGTACTAATATATATAATAACAGGGCATGGACCCTATAATGGACCCTATAGAGAGAGATGCTTTGCCAATTAAACCTGATTAAGACAAACGTTTCTGTGACGTGCCGAGAAGTTGAGACTCCTGAGTACATCGTCTTCAAGTGCAAAGAAACCAAGTAGTCAGTTACGGACAATGGTAATTTACTTCGAAATACAGCAGTTTTCGACATTCCGAGAACGGCCAAATACCGGGGCAAAGTTATCAACAAAATTTCAAAATTTTATTTAATAAAAAATAAACTCAAAGAGCTTGAACCAAATAACATATAAATAAAATTGTTGTGTTGATTATTGATGCCGCATGGTCGACTAATCGACAAATATCTGATAGACAGACTAATATCGAGGTTGCCAAAAGGCTGTAAAACACGATATTAAAAATAGTTAATCAATAGGTGGTAGTATAGTGGGATTATCTCTGAAATAAAAGGTAGGCATCTAATTACGGTAACAATTTATTATTCCGCCTGTCCAGATACAACAAATCTGTGTAATTTTAACTAGCAATAACACTGGAGGGGCTGCAATAGCAGCAGTAATAATAATAAGATTCGCGTGGAGACCAAATTATCCGAAACGTCGAACTCCTCTTAATACCTCGTGTGATACTTATTGAATCGAATTATAAATGTCATCAGTAAGCAAAGATGACCTAAGTTTACTTGTAAAGAGTAAGGTGGCAAATATGCCAGAATAAAAGAATATTCTGGCAACCAGTATACAATATTTTGCCACCACCACCACCAGTATACCACCAATATTTTGCTACCAGTATTTTTGTAATTCGTTAGGGTTCTTTTTTTAAAACTAATTTTATTTTTATTGTAGTCAAATGAAGTGTTCGAAACATTTGTTTTCATTTGAAACATACTCTTTCTTGCATCAGTCTTGCGTATTTTCTTGTACTCAATGTTTAAAGCTATAACAGACAACATTATGTTTAATATTAAATGTTTTATACATGTGTAAATGTTAGGGCTTGGAAGATTGAGTACAAGGGTATCTTCAATGTAAGGAGGTTCTCTAGGTAACCCGTATGCTTAAGTATTACCAAGAGAGAGAGAGAGAGAAGGGAGGTGTATTGTCTCAGCCAAGAAGATTTGAGTGGAAAGGAAGTGAGACCGGGGTGACTGATGAGGGGGCGGCTAGTTGCCGCTAGCCCTTAAGCGACAGAAGTGTAAATCCGCCTCTGCTTGACTGACAACGTTTCAAGGTGTGCTCACTGCAAAACAGAGAAGTTGAAATTGGTAAAGATATTGATAGGTAATTTCCAGACAACTTATTGATATTTGTTAAGAATGTTCTTTCCTTCTTTTTATGGGGATGAGTGTAGATGTGAGTAGTAGATGTGTAGATGTACATGAGTGAAAATGTTGTATTATTGACTATGACGATGGAGTCTTGAGTGATCCAGTTCTGGCGAGCAGAATTTTTATATTTCTCGAAGTGAGAGTGGTTTTACTTTCATTTCGCACTGGTTTTTGTGAACAAAGTCACCGAGCACTTCCTAACAGCTATTTTCGTATTACTTGAAATTGTCCACAATAACATTATTTATCGAAATGTTCCTTAGGTAGAGCTAGGTCAATTAAATGATAGACGGGAATGTTTAGCCTTAATTTTCCATTTATTACAGTGTTTCAAGTTAATAATGATAGCGTCGCGTACAGATATTCGAAGAGTTAAAATAGTAAAACTTTGGTAAACTTTATTTTTATATGGGCCAGTTTAGTAGCTTTGGACTTCGGCCCGTCACGATTTGCCTTTAGCTGTTAAGTGTTAAAATCCACACCCATGCCCCTGCCGGGACTCGAACCCGGGACCGTTGAGTCGATAGCCTACCGCCGCAGACCGCTCGACCACCCAGCCGGCAGTTAAAATAGTGTTCGTGATTAACACTTCCCTTCCTTTTCCAATAGTTGCATTTGGTAGAATCAGATGTGCGAGGAGAACTCTGGTTCCACAGCTGACCAGAGTACGGAGTTTCCAAGGAGCACTACAGCAGGCAGATAGGATTGATGTTCAAGACATGAATATCGAGTCCCACAGCAGACAGGAGGTTTCTAGGAAAGGTTGAGTGATCATTCACATTGCAGAATGATGAGGTCCTCTTGGCCGGTGCGTCTTTTATACTGAATCCACAGCTCCTTGATATGGCTGACGCTGCGATTCTCGACGTCGTCCAACTCTGTCGCTTTACGTGACACTGACACTTGTCGTCTTCTGCTTCTTGTTGACAAACAATGGCACGTTGCTTGTAGCTCCACACCTTACAGTATTCTTAGTCGTAGGTTTTCTTATTAAATTTTGCACACATATTTTTGATAATTAATGCATTTATACTTTTATATTGAAATAATCGACGCATTGTAAATGCATCTGATAAGAAAACATGTAAAGAACTATAGTGAATGTAGTATAAGTGTGTTTATTCTATAGCAAATCACGCATGTATGGCGGAACACCGATAGATATGAACTTCTACAGGGGGGGGGGGGGGAATGTAAGTAGAATGACAACGATTAGTGAATGTAGTGTAAATGTGTACTTGATTTTCTTTAGTAATTTGTGCGACTGCTCGGTGAGCCGAAGAGTGCATAGTTAAACTTGTAAAATTAGGAAGAAACAATTTAGCGCCGTGACTTTCCTAACAAGTAAACCCATCAATGATTCAAACCAGTGTTCTCAATTTACCGGTCGCCAGTCGCATTTTGCTATTAGGAATTCACTTTTGGTGACTAAACATATTTATTCAGTCGCCAAATTTGGTGAGTACCTTTTCTCTTTTGAAACTGAATTCTTCCGTCAACTGTTCAAGATTTGTATTTAATAGAAAGTCTGGAAGACAAAAGGCTTTTATTATCTGTCATACTCAAGTTTTTGTGATATTCTCATATCTGTCATACTCATTCTGTGAAACGCCAACATAGTTTTTGAATGCCTGTGAAAACCTTTCACACCACAATGAATGCCATACTGTGCGCGCGTCAGCAGACGGTGAAAATGTGTTGAAAATCCCGGAAACATGCGGCCTTTTGAAGTACAAGCTACGGTGAACTTAAGGTCAAACGAAAGATTATAGAAAAACGGAAGATTTTGTTTTGTTTTTTTGTATCCAATAGCAGTGCTAAATTTGCGTGCAAATCAGGCTACAAAGATGACGAGGTGACTGCTAGCACTAAGAATATAAAATAACAAAGAAATTGATCTGTCGACGTTTTCAAAGTGGAAAATTATTCCTAGCGGAGGTGAGGAAAAAGGATATTTTCAGGAAGATTGCCGTGTATTGCTAGGTTCAGTTATAGATGAAATAGACACTTTGACAGCATGAAAACGAACAAAGTTCTGTGACATGTAGAAATAATCCTTGCAAAATAATCATCCCTCATGGCGATAAGAACTTGCCAAAAATTCTGGCGAGAAGAATTGCGAGAATTAGTTCAGGCATTGCCTATGAGCGTTAAGGTGGATTAAGAAGGTATAATGGACAGGGCCGGATTTATACATCTAGGCGCCCTAGGCCCATCACTTTCAGCGTCTCCACCCTCACCACTCCCGTCATCTTTCCCTTCCTACCCTCACATGATGACAAATGACTCTCCTCCGTCTTCTAGCCATTAATAATAATAACGAGATAATAATTATTTAACTCTGGTAGTGTGCTTATTTACAAAATACGTTTTAATAATATTATGACGATAAAATAATTTCATTAAATACAATGAACAATTTTAATTAAATTACTGTAGGCTACTTGTTGAAAATGTGTTAATTACACTGAACAAGAAGGCAATACAAACTATTTTCTAATTCTATTATTTACAATACTGTCAATACATTTCGTTCACGGCTTTTATGCAGCTTTAAGAAGAATCCTAGCTTCAGCAATTTTTTGATTCTACTTTTTCTAACACTATAAATGGCACATTGCAGTTTAGTGATAGATTTACAATTTAAACAATTACAAACTCTAAAATCTCCTAAATACCTTTATAAAGTTTTTAAGAAGAAAAAATCTAAAAATTAACAATTGCAATCACAATACAAAACACTAAAATTTCTTAAATACATTTTGTAAAGTATTCTAGAGGAATTTTTCTAAAAAAATAACAATTACAATACAAAACTTTAAAGTTTTCTAGATATATTTATAAATTAAAAAAAAATCTAAAAATTAACAATTACAATATAAAACACTAAAATTTTCTAAATAGATTTATAAAGTTTAAAAAAATCTAAAAATTACAATTACATTACAAAACACAAAGCACACAAGACACTTATATCATATCAGGACATACAAAAATACTTTAAACTAAATTAAAGAATAGTAAAGTCATCATATTTTCTCCTCGCTATTTAGCATTTATTGATTTATCCTCTTTGCCACTTCTCTTTATGGAGGAAAAAAGAAACGTAGATTTACAGAATTGAACCCTGTTATGTACTGGTATCTGCTAGTCAATATATCGGTCCACCCGCCAATACGTCGCCCCTAAGAACTAGCAAGTTCAAAGTTAAAAAAATCTCTAGGAATAGACAAAAGCGACACTACAGACTCATTAGCTACGTTAAATATGTGGGCAGCGCTTTGAATTTTAAACACCATCTCTGGGAATATTCATCTCCTGAAGATATAAAGTTAGGGAGAAAATGTTTCTTCTGTAATAAAAGACAAGTTAAAGTGCGTCTTTAAAAAGTTATTTATTATTTTTTAACCCAAAACCTAAAGTGTTCTGCAATCAGTCAAACGCTAAATAGTTGCAGGTTAGTATTTATGCGTAATATTAAAAAGAAAATAATTAAATATGCTTTGAAATTATATAAATATATAGAAATATATGAAAGTAACAATGGAATATTGTGTTGTCACCGGACTTACGTCACTGTGCAAAATTTTATCATTGTATGAGATCGGGAAATGAGTTAAATTAACATTGGAAGATTTGAGGACACCAGGAACCATTGTGAACTAAAGAAAAGACGGTAATAATGATTGTTGGTGTGTACAAAAATAGGAATAAATAATGTTCCTAATATAAGCTCTAATCTTTGTTGTACTATTTCTAATGTAAATTATCCTAACTTTAAATTACCTGAAGTCAGTTATTTACGAGGGGTCAGGCGGTTCAAAAGTGACAGTGTTTGGCCATCGCCCCCTACGATGTGTTTTTGTGGCCCACCTACCAAGTGCTCATTACATGTGCATTAGGTTTTGATATGTTGCACTGTTTCAAGAAGAGCAGTGTACTTTCAGACTTTTCAATCAAATACGCACACTAATGTCATATTTCATTATCTCTTTCAAAAATATATTCGTGGTAAAACTAATTTTACCAATGTATTTCTGGTAAAATCCTAGCCCAGATTGATACGCTATATGAACCATTTCTCATTTCTAAAAATCGAGCAAGACTCAAGGTGACACACTTGAAGATGGCGGCCATGACAAACGTATCCTCTAAAAGATAGCGCATTGATCCGGTATCCATTCATGTGTATTTGTTCTCCAACATTTCAAGCATTTTACAAATAAACGTGTATTTTCCGACTTAGATCACACTATAAGTACTTATTCTTTTGAATTAAACTTTTGGCCACTGTGTTCGTCTTTGAGGACGAAAAGCACTTTTAATCATGCTTTTTCGAGGTTTCCTGATGTATCCTACTCCTCTTTTGATAGAAAAAGCAGTTTGAACCATCGAAGGGTTTATTTCTAAGAATCGCAAAGATCGTCCCTTGATAGTATCTGAGACACACAAACATTATTTATAAAAATAGGTTTCAATACTGTCGATTTATGGTGTGAAGGAACACTCGCCAGGTGTCAGAGCCCAACTTTGAACATTCGTATGTAGGTATAGTGTCTAGGTAAACCTTTGCAGCCAAAATTATAGGTGCTGTCGATCAACAAATAACGACAGGGAAACCCGAGAAAGATGGAACGTAGAGAGCAAGTAAATCAAATACAGAGTACGGTAAATGTCTTTTCTTTTATAAACCGTTACATATATTGAAAGCAAATGGCCATTAATGGATACTGGACAAATGATTCCAGCACAGATTGATATATCACATGGCTCACTTACTATTAAAAAAATGAAGTATAGTCGAGATGGCCGCTTTCAAGATGGCGATCATTGTCGTTATACAAACCAGCGTGTATTATATTCTGTCCAGTATCCATTAATGGCCATTTGCTTTCAATATATGTAACGACCATCATAATTACTATTTTAGATGTCAAAGATTTGTCCCTCCTTTTTCCCTTTTCTTTTTGCTCTCGCGGGTGTAGTGGGACCTGATCGGCGGTCTTGGGGATGCATCTGTTCGGTTACACTTGGGAAGAGTGGTCGCGTGCGTGAAAATTGTCGATCTGTCGGCTAAGCGGGCGAACTTGTTCGGGTATACGAGAATTTTGTATACGGTAAGGACCGATTGCGAGATGTCGGATAAAGACAAGATAGTGGTGGAGAAGAAAACATATAGTCAGTATAATCTTACTGAGGAGACTTTGAGACAACAAGAACAACAACTTAGGAAAAAGAACCTGGAAATAGAAGAAAGGAAGATGGAAGCAGAAAGGAGAGCAAGAGAAGAAAGGAAGGGTGTAGGAACTCCATTAAGGAGAACACCACCGGGAAGAGCAGCGGGGCTTAGCCTTTCATTGGATAGGGGCTTAAAAAGAATAACAACTTCACCAGCTGATGAGCAACATGAAAGTGAAGAAAATTAGAGAAGCAAAGAAGATAAAGGTGATGGAGATGATATCACCATTGACGATGACTTGGAGGAGAAACAAGACAAGTTATTGGTACAATATGCCAAATCAATCGAGGAGATTGATAGAATGCTAACCAAGCTAAAAGTTGGAAAGGAGCCAATAAAGAAAATAAAATTGAAGTTAGTAAAATATCTGATGGAGATCACGACACTCGAAGGAAGATTGGCAGAGCAACAGGATGCGAACGAAACACTTAAGGAAGTAATAAGACACGAAAGATCTGTACACAAGGACGAGAGAAAAAATGGGATTCTGATGAATGTATCAAAACAGTAGCGATAAATAAAGAAGAGAGAGAGATCACATTGTTGGCCAAATTAGAACTACTAGAAGAAACAAATAATAAGTTGATAACACAAATTGACGAACATCAGGAAGAACATATAAAGACAGCTAGAGTGCAAGGTGTTCTGGAGCGAACTGAAACCGAGAACAATTATCTCAGAGAACAAATTAAGGAGAAGGACAAAGTAATAATAAGACTTACAGCAGCAAATGCCGAATATCAGGCTAAGTCAGAATATGAGAACAAGATTAGTGCTGATCTTAGTAAGAAGGTAGAAGAGCTGAATGATAGATTGGTTGAACTGATTAAGAATGAACAGACACTGATGAGCAAAATCGCAACACAGCAACCAACATTTGCGGATGCAGTCAAGAAAGCAACAATGTCAGAGAGACAACTAAAAATAGAAGAAATTAGGGAGAAAGACAAACCATCGATATATGTCAAGCCAAAAGCCGGACAAACATTGGCCCAACTTAAGAGCAATTGGGTTGGCGCGATAAATCCCGAAAAAGACAAAATACGTGCTAATATTTTTACAGGCAAGAAAACAATGATTGTGCAGGCGGAATCTATAGAGGATATAAACAAAATCATCAATAAAAGTGGAATAGAGGAGAATTTTCAAATTGAAGAAAGAAAAAAGAAGAATCCACTTCTAATCATATACAACGTTGACTCGGAATTAACCAACGAAGAAGTTGTTAGGAAAGTCATAAATACAAACATAGATGAGGAAGGATTAGCGGGAGATCGCTTTGAAGGAAACCAGGGTAAAATTTAGAACTGGTCCAAAAGGTAAGCGGGTCTGTCATGTGGTGTTGGAAGCATCGCCTGAGATAAGAAAGGTCTTGATCGATAGACCCAGGATATATATTAATTATACTGGGCATTCCATTAAGGATTATCTCTCAGTAACAAGATGTTTTCGGTGCGGTGATCTCGGTCATATTACGATATATTGCGATGGCCCGGAACTATGCTCCCACTGTGGAAGTAAAGGCCATAAAAAGGATATATGTCCTGACAAAAACCAACCAAGAAAGTGCATACCGTGCTTACTAAGGAAAAAAGACTGCAAATAAACAGACCCAAAGGAATGTGCAACGTATAAGAGCCTCCTTGCGAGGGTTATTAGTAAGACTGACTATGGCTGAAAGCCTTGATAATATGACAAAATATGAGGCCTTATGGGTGAAAGAGATAACCTGGACGGACAAAGAACATGATAGTGAATTCAGAAATTGGATAGAAAACAATTTTGAAACTAAGAACATTGAGAACTCGCTAACAATCACGGAGGGTACTCTTGATATTGAGAAATCAAACCAAACAATAATGCACTTCATAAACCCAAAATTGGTAACATTTCCTCGGGGCTTTGCCCAAGTAGTTGTTGAGTCACACAATAGTTTTAATTTCGATCAAATGAATAAACTCCAAATCAAAAAAAGCAATGGAAAAGAACTAAATATATTCTACACGGAAAACAAATTCGGATGTAAATTTGTTCATATAGAGTCATCGAAAGAAGAATTTCTAGAAGATTTGGAGATTACACTAGAGCACTTTCAAGAGATGAAATTAAATAAGAAGATAGAAATAAATATGCCCGCAATAGGAATGGGTCTCTGGAAGCACGAACCAGAGAAAGTACTAGCGGGATTCAAAGATTATAATAATACATGTAAAGATAATAAAATAATATTCAAAATGTTTATAAATAATAAAGTTCTGTATAAGGAAATAATAAAAAGCGAAGGAACAATGTTTAGTATATTTTATGATCCTAGAAACCAAAAGACAGAAACACAAGTTCTAGATCAAACAGAAGATATTCCTACAGATGAGACAGGTAGAATGGTAATTAATATCTCAGAATCAGAAACGGAGACGGAAGATGATGAAGAAGAAGGAACCTCAATGCCGGGAGTCAGTGGGAAGGTCAAGTCACCTTCACAACTACGAAGAGACCGACAACGTTTGATAAACTTCAGAAACAGAAGAAAGAATTTAATCCAAGAAGAAAACTCTCCACAAAGCACAGATAACAGAAATAAAAAAATAGATACTGGAACGCAAACTTGCAAAAAAAGGAAGTGGAGTAGCTGGTTTTCAAGGTTGCTTCTAGGAGAGAAAACAGCATTAGAAACACAATTACCATCTGATGAAGAGGGCGAAGAAGATGAAGAATATCAGGAAAATATGGCAGAGGAAGAAGAGGGATGTGAAAGTCAATATTTAAAAGAAAAGGAAGCAGAAGAAAACAAACTGGAAAA
>JAGDQP010010418.1:45117-55880 GCA_022664845.1 Lepisma saccharinum
GACGGAGGGGGGATTACTTTCCCCATACCGGATGCGGTGGATCGTATATCTTTAAAATGACATAATTTACCAACCGAACCGGAACAGTTGATGGAACTCGTTGATGAAGTCTTCGAACGTAGGGATGAGGACTTCAACCTAAATGAGGTATATTGTGACTTTGTGAGGGCGCATGGCAGGGTGCTGTTGAACAAAGGGAGTCCTGGCCGCGCTGCTATGTGCATACCAAGTATCCAAATATATAATAGTATGCGGCCTGAGCAGTGCTTTGTGCTGCAAATAAATGCACAAGGTTCCCGGCTGGTTGGAATGGAAGTGAGGAAACTAGCTGAAGAATTAAAAACCGATATCATATGTATTCAGGAACCTTACACTTTGAAAAGTAGATTAATAAATATTCCAATAACGGCGCAAATTGTTATAAGGGGCGAAAATCCAAAAGCTGCAATTATCAATCTTAATAGAAACTATCAAATTATTGAAATTTCACAATTTACTGATGAATTTACGGCTTGCGTTGAATTATTAACAGGATTCGGAAAATTTATTTTAATTAGTATGTACTGCCAGTTTAGATTTGAGATCACCAGTTTTATAAACAAATTAGAATTAATAAGAAATACATACTCGAATCAAAATATAATCATAACAATGGATTCAAATGCGAAGCCACCATTATGGTTCAGTAACATTAGAAATGACAGAGGCAGGAGGAGAGGAGAGCAGATGGAAGATTTAATTTTTGCAAATAATTTAGTAATAATAAATAAGGATGGACAACCACCTACTTACAGTAATCGCGCGGGTGCAACATCAAATATTGACTTAACACTAACTTCACAGAACTTAGGAGATAGAATTCAAAATTGGCAAGTTCTGGATGGTCTCACTAGTAGTGATCACAATGTAATTAAATTTGAAATTTCAACAACGAATATAATAGCGCAGGGCACTGCTCATGATGAGGACTCCATCAAATACAACATAAGTAGAATGAACTGGGACGTATTTCAGAGTCATTTAGTATTGCCTGAGGTAGAAGATGGCGCTAACGTGGATTTAATAGCCATGAAGATTGAGGACACGGTAAAGCAAGCAATGGGGACTGCTAATCCGCCGCAGGGAAAGGCCAAAACAAACACCACAGCCCCTTTCTGGTGCGCCGAGCTGGAAAGACAGAGGAGGACCGTCAGGGCTAAACGTAAAAGTTAGCAGCAAACTCTGGACCTGGAGCTTAGAAATAGGAAACTGGAACAATATCGAATAGCTAAACAGGAGTACAAAGAAAAATTAAACATTAGGAAGAAGGAGTCATGGGATAAATTTGTGGATACTAATTTGACTCTGAATCCTTGGGGTTCTCCATACAAAATATTTATGGAGAAAACATCACCGACGACATTGGCAACCTTTAAAAAATCAGATGGCACATATACTACGACGTGGATGGAGTCGGCGGACTTATTGATGAATGAACTAATACCTAAAGATTCGGAAGAGAACGAAACAGAAGAGCAACATAGAACCAGAATGGAAATGGAGAATATACTAGAACTCGTTGGAAGAAGAGATGATGTAATAGAAGAACTTCCTGTAAAAAATCAAGAAATCGAGTTAGCTATTAAAACTCTAAAAAGTAAAAAGCACCAGGTCCAGATGGCAATAAATCTGAGATCTTTAAAAGGACAAAGGACCTTTGGACGCCGTACCTGGCAAGACTTTTCACTGAATGCTTGAAACAAGGCAGATTTCCAACTAAATGGAAGGAGGCTAACTTAATAATTTTCTTAGAGCCAAGAAAAACCAAAATCCAACCCTAGATCATATAGACCTATCTGCCTCCTAAACGTAATTGGCAAGATTTTTGAGAAGGTAATAATAAATAGACTACAAGCAACAAGAATCGGCTTGGAAGAGGATCAAATTTGGATTTAGAAGGGGAAAATCAACGCAGGACGCGCTAAACAAATTCTGTATGGGAGTAAGGGAGGCAGAGGCAAAATATGTGATCGCAATTTTTGTAGATATTAAGGGGGCCTTCGACAACCTGTGGTGGCCAGCTCTTTTCGTGAATCTGAATAAGAACGAAATCCCATATTACCTAATTAGGGTGCTCGGGGACTACTGCAGAAATAGATTAGTCAATCTGTGTGTCCCTGGAGATAAGCTGAGCAGAAGACCGAATAAGGGGTGTCCACAGGGGTCGGTTTGCGGTCCTATTTTTTGGGATGTCTGTATTGACCCCTGCGTGAAAATGATCAATGAAATGGAGGAGGTTGCATCGATAATAGCCTACGCCGACGACATTGCCATCTTGGCGGAGGCGAACTGTAGATTGGAAATAGAAACCAAGGCAAAAAGAATTCTGGGGGCCATTAGTATGTGGTGTGAGAACAACAAATTGACTGTATCAGCGGAAAAGACGCAGTATATGATCTTTAAGGGGAAGTTAGAAAGAAACCCAACAATTAAGTACAATAATCAAAATTTAAAGCGAGCTAAAACCTTTAGGTATTTAGGTGTGATTCTGGATGAAAAGTTAAACTTCATGGAACATATTGAAGCAACAAAAAGTAAAATACTCAAAATTGGTAATAAATTAATAACAATTGCAAATACTAGATTTGGACTACCTCTAAAATATATTAAATTATATCACAATCAGATCATGAATTCAATAGGCACCTATGGAGCAAGCGTATGGGCTCACAGATTGACAGAAAATAAAAAACTCGCAGAAAAGATCGACAGTGCACAGAGATCAGTACTACTAAGAATGTCTGGCGCGTATAGTACGACGCCAGGTGTCGCATTGAATATGATTTTGGGTATAGCACCTCTGCACCTGGAGATCATAAAATCGGCAACTCAATACTGGATAAAGAAAAAAAACTAGTTAGGGCAACAGAAACTTTGGGATTTTTTGCAGATACAAAAGAGAATATAGAAGAAGCTATTATAACTAAATGGCAAAATTTGTGGGAAACCAGTAGTAAATCAAGAAGACTTTTTGAAATAATTAATAATGTTAACAATAGACTAAAATGGGAACAATGGAATCCGGGCAGGGGTGCGGTGCACTTTTTAAGTGGTCATGGGCCTTATAGAGCAAAATTATTTGAACTTGGAATGACGGAAACTCCGTTATGCGAGTGTGGCGCGATCTCAACACCGGAGCATGTGGTCCTTGAGTGCCCGAGAAGTGGAGAAAATATAGATGGAACGGTAGATCGGCAGATCAATAACCTAAGACAGCAACTGCAAAATTTAACAGTGAAAAACATGATAGAGGATGAGAACTTAAGAAATACCTTAGATCAGCTTGCGACCAGGATCTCGCATATAGAAAAGATGAAATTCTTAAACCGGAACTGAAGGTGAACTGAAAAACTGAAAGACTTTATTAAAAAAAGACACTTATAAAGTAAGCAAACTTAAGTAAATGTAAATAGACTTTATGTACCATGCGTCTGCGTGGTGTCGTGTAATTGTCGTGTTGTGCTCGTGGGTGCTCGGTCGGTATGAATGCGTGCGTGAATGAACGAAATAGTCAAAGGGGTAGATGAACTTGCGGGAGTATGCGAACTTTGTAGACTTATCATCTAATCTACGGTTATACTCGGACTGCGTCTCTATTCCTTGGACGATAATAAACTTAAATTGAATTGTAAACCGAATAAGTGTGAAATTATAGTAATATTATAGGCCCCCCCAGAGCTACTGCAAACTAATAGTTTGGACAGCTAAAAACTCTGGATGGATAGGAACCCTCCCTCTGGGAAGATGCTAAGATCTAAATGTGCGCGAGTGAAGTGAAAATAAAGTGAGTGATGTGAAGTGTGGTATGAAGATTCAGCGACTGGAAGAGAGAAGAGGAAGAACCCCTGGAACCAGCCCCGATCCTTGGATCTGGAGGAGGAATCCCGCTACCCAGGGATCTGAGTCGACTCAACCCGTCGTTTATCTATGGATGTGTTGTGTGAATGATCGAATGAATGAAGAATGAATGTCTGTTTTGTTTGTTTTTGTTTTTAGAAGAAAAGAAGAAGGATTAGAAGTAGGAAATTAATGGATGCTTTTGATAAATGGGAAAGGTGGATAAAGGGTTAGCTTAGATTACTCAAAAGAAATGCATATTAATATTTTTTCTATATACAAACACAGGAATATACGATTTTAAAGACGTAGGGAGAAAACAGTGATATACAAAATAGCTATAATAATAATAATAATTAAATTAAAAACATAGTATGGCTGTATGAGTGAAACCTAAATAAAGATAAAAATTTTGCAATAAAAAGATAGAATAAATTAAAATAATTTTAAATAAATCAAATGAAATGAACATATAATAATGAAACTAGATAAAGTAGCGAAAAAAAAATAATTGAAAATTGTATTGTAATGTATAACTCAAGTCCTATGCGTATGTATGAAAAAATAAAATAAGAAAAAATAAAGTAAATTTATTCCCCCCAAACCGCGGAAAAAGGGCCCAGGTTTGTCCAACGGGAACTGGGCCATTAGAAATATCCCCCAACCCTCCTATCTCTTTCTTTTTTTATGTGCTTTTTTTTCTTTTATAAATGCAAAACGAGCAAAAGGTCCTATCGACTCCGTACCTCGATGCCGTGCAGGGGTCGAGGTGGGGAGACGAACTGGGGGATGGCCTGCCCCAATCTTGTCGAGAATCTATTTCCGATTCGTAGTGCCCCTCAGGCACTCGAAACAAGATTGTGCCAAGAAGGCTAAGAGGTGGGGGTGGTAAGGAGGGTCCCTAAATGAAAAAAAAAATGTAACGGTTTATAAAAGAAAAGACATTTACCGTACCGTACGACAGCACCCATAATTTTGTCTGTGAAGTTTACCTAGGCACTGTACCTACATACGAATTTTCATCTAAATCGGGCTCTGACATCTGGCGAGTGTTTCTTGTTAGTGAAGGTGTTCTTCTGAGAAATAGAAACCAGAGAACAATTTTTATGTGTTGATTTCAGGTGATGATGTGTTCAAACTTTGCATGTAAACATTTTGATGCAACGAATAAATAATGAAGGGTTGTATTCTTCTCGCATTGAACCGAACATTTCCAGCTTTATGGATATTCGATCTAAGAACACTCTGTATTGAGTAAATTGTATATTTGTAGCTGCGAAATAGTTTGAAAAGTTAATTTGTAAATCAGTGGCCGCGATAAGGATCCCGTGAGCCCCGCCGCGCGGGGACCCCCAACCAAAAACAAAATATAATTATCTGAAAATAATAGGCCCGGATTTCACAAAAGTCTCAGATTTGCAATTTGTACGAAATCATGAGGGAAAGAAGATACAATTGCGCAAGATTGCTAAAATAACTAAATAACACTGAAAACTATTGTTTTTAGGGGTCCTGTCCATTGAACAGGGCTCCAAAACCAATGTGGATAGCCGTTTATCACTAGATAGCCGTTTTCTATCTAGTGATGAACACAAGAGTCTTGGTTTTGGTCTTGCATGCAAGACCAAGATCAAGACCAGGGATACTGATGCAAGACCAAGAGCAAGTGATGCAAGACCAAGACCAAGTATACCGATGCAAGACGAAGACCAAGACCAAGACCATACCTGCAAGACCAAGACCAGGCTGCAAGTCTTGAACAACGAAAATTCCGTAAACTCGAAAATTCCATAAAACAAATTTACTTTCTCTGGTGAATCCTTATGCATCTATTGTACAAGATCATAAGTTCTACATTTGCATATAAGTTTACTTCAGTTACGATGGAATGCCGCCTGAGCCCTGCGATGAATACTTTCAATAGCCCATATCTCGGAGCAGAAGCCGTTTTCGGCATGTCGTTACCTATAGACTTTTCTGTTTTCATGCGAGGAATCACCTCCCAGGTATTGAAAACGAACCGAAATTTGTAAAGCAATTATGTTTTGTTGGAGGAAATATAGCGTTATTAGTGGTAGACATTGTTATTAGTAGTTGACATTTAAAACATACAACATTTTTTGCTTTGTGTTCACTCCAGAAAGTCCATAAGAACTATAAATTTTAATTTATATATCAACAGAAGCTAAATAATATAAAATACACAGATCTCATGCAATTGTACCAGACTTCTTTTTGTTTTCTCGATACAACCCTGGAAAATTCATTACGTGATTGCTCTTTACTGATCTTTAGGATACTTATGATTTATGTACACTAAACTTACAATAGAAGGAAAAGTTTCTGTTAAGGATAATAAAGGACAAAAGGAAGTCTGATGTCCTGCCTTTCCTGATGTTAAGTTTGTCGTGGTATGAATGTATGATTTATTGATTCAGATAAAGGCGGATTATGGTCAGTTCCGAGTCTGTACTGATTTGTGTAACATGTTTTTGTGTTAGAAGCTACTAGTCGATGTTATAAAATGTCTGTTGATATGTGTTATTGGAAACTGAGTTCTGTTCTATGTATTATGCTACGGAGAATTGAGTCTGAATAAAACAACAGTTTTTGCAGTACACTTACTTGGTAATTGTTTGTCACTTGTAGATAAAGTCGGGAGGAAAATTACTAGATTTAGGCTATGGTTTTGGATGCAACGCAAAAGTTACTTTAGAGTAAGCTAGAGATAATAGGCGTGTGGGCTTGTATTGAGAACACAAATGTTTCAAATTCAGCAGGTTTAATTTGATACATTTGTTCAATAGCAAAATATTGCTCCACAAAGTCGTAAGTAATTTCACCGAGCGACCGTAGGTGAGTTGAAAGGTGAAAGCGTTGCCGTCGCATTCGGATGGTCCGCGGATGGAATCCCGCGACCGGCCATCCTGACTGAGGATTTCTAGGATTTTCTTCAGTCCCATGTAATGTACCGGACTTTCTCCTCAAAGACAGGTAGACACAAAAGCAAACAAGTGGGCCAGTAGCGCCCTGTTGCCGAAAGGGGGCTTACCCAAAATTTCACGTAACGTGGAATAACCTACCTAAGAGACAAGCCTACATTACGCCACAGGAGAGGGCACAAAAAAAAGAGAGAACCGCTATCGGACCTAAAGACAAGGCGGGTACCTACACATCAGTGCCTTGCTTCAGCCTTAGATCATCGAAGACAGAACACGCACTAGTCTAGAACCACGAAGCATGGAAGAAACCCGAAAAGAAGTGCCAAAAACGCAGAAAGTTGACAAAACCAGAAAGCTAGAACACGAAGAAAAAGGCCCCAAAAAAGGGGAGGGGAGACGCAGGCGAGAACATCTCGCAGGAAAGCCAAACACAAAACACTATTTTAGTGACCTAATGCAACTAGGCCCCTAAAATGTACAAGGCTCAACGCAGCCGCGCACTAGTTAACATTAATCACGAAATTTAGATAAGCTCAACTGATTAGACTATTCCCTAATGTTTCCTGAAGCATCGAATCAAAATATCAAACTTAACTTCATATGAAGTACTTTCTCATATACACATGAAATAACACTTCGCGGACTGAAATAGCGAAAGGTTGGGAACCTTTACAGTAATACCACAGTGATGGTAAACTACCTACTTCTTAATGAAACCCTTAACACAAGGAATATCTTTTAAAATATAATTTATTCTTGCTTAAGAATAACAAACTCAATGCAAAAGACTGATTATCTGAATTCCGTGAAAAAAAGTTATTTTCTGAAGAAAGCACTTCAAAATGTGTTTTTAAAGTTGCTGTTAATTTCACATATCAGATGGTAAATTAATTGTTAACAGAAATATGAGCAAAGACAAGATTTCATGGAGTTATTTTTCAAAAGATAAGGTTACTTTCAATTTCCAAATATGGTAGATATTCTACACTTTAGCCCAGTTAAACAAAATTTCCACAATTACGGAAGCATAACATTTCTTTCTACGAAAAAGATTAATTACAAATATAACTACTGGACAGAAATTTAACCTTGATATTTTAAATTCGTTATCAAATATTTCGTATGTATTTTCCATTTTTGAACAACCTAACCTCAAGTTTGATAATACAGTCAATATATACAATAGTCGGGTTAGGAATAAATTTAAAGAACGAATTTCTATGAGCGGACTGGTTTACGGTTTGCGAAAGCAACGCAGGAGTTATGAAGTTTGCTTGTTATCAAAATAAAACATTGCGAATTATTTAATAATATCTTTAATTAAAACGGACATACTGTAGAGATTTCGTGCAATTTAAACCACGCCATTTTCCGAAATGAACAAACCAAATGCTGAGTGGGAAAGAACGTGCATTTGAAAAATAGCATCAACTATAGTGCAAGGTAAAATATTCAACCCTTTCGAAACAATGTAACGTGCTGTAATTTCGCTATCTAAACATATGCGAATCAGACTTGGGTTTCAGAGAAAGAATGAGAAATTTTAAGACATTAACCATACATACCTGATTGTAAACCGATGTCTGCCAAATTAAGCGAGCATATCCAGTCCACTCATGATTCCACAAGAAAAGCACACCACTGACATACTGAAGATACACTAATCACTTTCACACACACTGAATGAAAGGGGCTTAGAACCACAGATGATTATATTTATTTTTATTTAAAAACGAATGAAAAGAACTACTCCACACCATATATAACACAAAATCACCTCACATACTGACGAGCCACCATATGCTTCACGTCTTCCATTTCCAGTTTCAAGCAATATGGACGATCAAAACGCCAAACAGCAAAATATTATTCAGCTTTCACCTTCCTGAAGTTGAAGAAGACGACTACCAAATATTGATATATTTCATCAGAAGAGGCTTATATATATATATATATATCAGCCGTTTCCATCCACTGCTGGATGAAGGAATCTCCCTTTTCTTTCCACATATCTCGGTCTGCTGATATCCTCATCCATGTAGCTCCTGAAAAACGCTTGATTTCATCTAACCACCTTACATTTGGACGTCGTCTCGGTCGTTTCTTTTCTCTAGGAATCCAATGTAGTACATTTGTCGTCCACCTTCCATCTGTTCGTCTAGCTATGTGACCGACCCATCTCCACTTCAGCTTCTTCGCAGTCTTGATTACATCCTCTACCTTTGTTTGTGCGCGAATCCATTCATTTGTCTTCCTGTCCCTCATAGTTATTCCTAGCATTCATCTCTCCTTTGCTCTTTGTGTGACTCTCAATCTTTGAGTCGTTTGCGCATTCAATGTCCATAGTTTCACAGCCGTACATCATCACAGGTAAGGCACATTGGTTATAAACTCTACACTTCAGACACATTGTTGGTTTGCATTTGAAAATAAAATGTAGTCTTCCAAACGAACTCCACGCCATTTTGCGTCTTCTGTTTACTTCATCAGTCAACTTAGCATTCGATGTTTTGAGCTGGCCTAGATAAACATACTCTTCAACTACGCCTATTGTCTCTCTGTTAGTCTTTACTTCCTTCTTTGCAGCAGGTTGATTGTACATTACTTTTGTTTTACTTAAGTTCATTTTAAGGACTATTTTCAAACTCTTGTTACTCAGTTCTTTCATTCTGGTTTGTAGTTCTTTAGCACTTGAAGCAAACAGGACTATATCATCAGCGAACCGTAGGTGATGAAGATATTCGCCATTAATTTTAATTCCAACTTCATCCCAGTTTAAATTTTGGAACAGACTCCCCAGGACCGCAGAAAACAGTTTTGGAGAAATTGAATCTCCTTGCCTTACTCCCTTTCCAACTTTAAATTTTTCACTTTCTTGATGTAGTCTAATGACAGATGTGGCAGTCGAGTAAATGTTTTGCAGTAACTTGATGTATGCACTTGCGATGCCTTGATGTTCAAGTGATTTAAGTACTGCTGACAAGGAGACCGAATCGAAAGCCTTCCCAGGCACAGTGGAAGTTCATATTAATTAGTTCTTTCCATAAGCTCATTCAAACATGCTAAATCCACGACGAAATCCGGCTTGTTCTCTATCCGGGTTAATGAAAGGGCGCCTTATCTTATCCGCGGGAAGGCCTCCAATTGCTTACCGCCGCGACTGCTGTAAATGTTGCATGAGTTGCAAATAACTCTATCCTAATCTAATGTATATTACTGATTTTGTAGGTTAGATTCATTAGATGAGAATGAATCTTATTAACTGAACCTAACACGATTCAGGTAAACATTATTTGCTTGCACGTGTGTCTTCATCCAGGGTTAAAAAAAATCACGATTAAAAAAAAATTTTTTGTTGATTTTCTTATTTAAATAACTTGCGACGCAGCAAAAGCTATCAAGTCAGTTTTTCCTTTTCAAATCACTTAACCAGTAAAAAGTAAAGTACCATTCACAAATATGTGATGTTCTCTACGGAAGATAGCCATGGAAAATAGACAATTACAAGACCATGTAATAATTTTGAAAATGAAGGAAGATATGCGTAACTTATGGTATATTTTACAAAGGAAAGTTAACACGTAGGAAACTTCTACGTTACTTTCGTCTATACACGACGAATGAAGTTGTTTCAGAGGGGTATGAATTAAGTTTGAAAAATAAACAGTTTACAATGTTTCTGAATATCAGTTTTCCTTCTAAAATGAAATCTGAATTCCTTTCTTCCTACGCAACTGAAAATTTTATAATCGCCATAGCCTCTTTTCTCCAGGCTATATCACTGTAAA
This sequence comes from Lepisma saccharinum, assembly GCA_022664845.1. NCBI lineage: Eukaryota > Metazoa > Arthropoda > Insecta > Zygentoma > Lepismatidae > Lepisma > Lepisma saccharinum. The sequence continues at coordinate 55,724 of JAGDQP010010418.1, forward strand.
AATGGGAGACATAACGTTCATCCAAAATATTGGATTAACCTACATTCAACCCCAATTTTCGGCTGAACGTTTTACTTTCTGTAAAATTTAAAAATGCGTATATATATATATATATATATATATATATATATATATATATATATATATATATATATAC
>JAGDQP010010419.1:12096-55878 GCA_022664845.1 Lepisma saccharinum
CGCTTAGCATCGGGCAAAGCATGTTTCTACTCAGTTCAGACACCCCTATAGTCGCGATTAGTATCAAGAAAGTTGAAATTGAAAATATACAGAAAGGTTATTCTGCTGGTAATACTTTTATGGTTGCGAAAGTTGGAGTACGACCCTACCAGATGAACGTGAATTACGGGTGTTTGAAAATAAGGTCTTGAGAAAGATGGAGGAATCTGAATAATGAAATCGCGACGACCTAGGTAGGCAGGTCATGTAGCTCGAGTAGGGAAAAAATGAAGAATATATTCCATCGTGGTTGGTAAACTGGAGGGAAAGAGACCGTTAGGAAGATCGAGACGACGCTGAGAGGATATTAGAAGGGATCTTGGAGAATTAGGTGTTCGTGATGAAAACTGGCTTGATCCTGCTCAGGGTAGAATCCTGTGGTGAACACGTTACTGTGGCGATGAACTTGCTGGTTCCGTAAGTAAGTATGTATGTCTAAACAAAAATATTATTTAAAAAATTGTTATAACCGATAGAAAACAATCATCGAAAAGGCGCTGAATTTGGAAGCGCCTGGTTTGCCTCCCCACAAATATGTTTAATTTTTATAGACGAACGTGGAAATGCAGATATTAATATAAATATATTTATTTTTGCTCCCTCCCTAATATATTCTTCAAGTCGGCGCCTAAGTTCATACCTGAATTTTAAAACTTTTTTTTATGACTATGACTTACCACAATACAATACTACAATGTAAAAAAAAAGTAGCCATCAGAACGTTACATTCGTCTTACAAGTAATATTTTAAGTTTCAATCAGTATTAACTTTTATATTTATTTAGTAAAATTACTTCTGAATGACGGTAACCGAATCTATCCAGTTAGAACTCAATTTTGATATAGCAATATATTAAGTTTTGTACCTTGGAAGAACAAAGCCCACCTCAACTATACCCTTACAAAGTCCACCCGAAGTCCTATTGACAACCATTTCCTTTAAAGTTCCAATAATACGGTTATGCTACTAATTCCTTCTCAACAATCGATAAATACTCATCTTTATAATGCAATGCATTTCATCAGAAAATATTCACTTTCTCCAAATACATTATAAATATTCAGAATCCATACGAAGAAACTTAATTTCACCCAACAATTCTACAGAACTTAAAAATAACATTTTGTAACATTTTAAAACTTTTGCCGTAAACAACTCTAAAGATGTTATTACCTTTTTCACAATAAACCTTGTGTTGGTAAATGTTGAAATTATCACAGAACAAATCTTTCAATTTTTGGGCTTGCAAGTTTGAATGTTTCCTCTTCTCGCTAGAAACAATCAAAATGACAATACGATCGAACGCAACGTGATAGTCTACTTTTTCCACTGTTTTTCTAGCCTCGCTGCGGGTTTATTTTACTAAACAAGCCCGCGGCTCAACCGTCGAAAAGCACTGTGCAACAGCAACACAAAGTGATCCCTTCGGCAAACCGCGGGGACGGGGCACCCACGAGGCAGCTGCGGGTTTGACTCTGCATATGGCTCTTAGTCCAGTGAAAAAAATTTTGTTCTGTTAGATTTTATTTCTGGCCCACTGTGCGTTGTGAGGTTTCAAACAGGTGGTTCGTATTACGTTGGTTGGCATGACGCGTTCGGAGTCTGCGCAATGACAAACATTATCTCGGAATGTTTCGTATGTGAATAAGATGTGGGCCATTAAGGATAAACCCACTTTGCAGGGCTTCTGAGGCATTTTATACTATAACGGCACACTGAGTCGTTTTGGTTTACATGTGATGGTGAATTCAAAAACATGTGAATTGGTGCCCTTGTATGTGTATTGTATATGGAGTTATAGCAGATTCTCCGCGCAACAAGCGGACGTTGACAAGTTTGTGTTACTTTTTGTGTTTTCTGCGAAACGCGGACCCGACAGGCCAATTTTAATAGCGGATTCGGATTCAGTGGATCAGAATACATAGGGATAAATGGATCTCGTCACAAGATCCGGATTTTTTCTGTCGATGTATGCTTGTACCATTAAATAAATAAATAAGTTATTAAATAACTAGTTAAAAACTTGATGTAATTTTGACTATTTTAATATATCGTTCAGTGATATTTGTTAATGATTTAATATATAGGGTAAACCAATGAATAACGGGACAACTATCAGTAATTGGCACGGCTGAGAATATTACCAATCATTTTCTATTTTTTTATAATTTTCTCGTAAATTATGAAGCATGTAAGTTTTCTTATGATTGGTTCGTCACAGTTTGTTTTAGTTGTTTGTGCCACATGTTATATAACAGTAAAATGGGGACTTTAAAACCAGGCGATTGATGATATGCAGTAGCGAATCACTCAATATTTAAGACTTGACTAGTCATCACGTCTTATTTTGAATAACGTCTTACGTCTCCTTTATTTCCAGAATGCTAGAAGGCAAATGATGTTTTTATTCGACTTGTTATATAAACATTCTCCTCGCTTTGTATTAATCGAATTTGCAGTCTGAAACAATTTCCTTTCGGGGTGATCACTACTGTATCAAAAAAAACTGCCAGCAGCAGTCCAGTGTCAGAGATAACGAATTTGAAAGAGTACTAAGTCAGTAACATTGGTAGAAGCGAAAGGTATGTCCTTGGACTGAGTTTTGAAAGTTTTCCAACTTTAAGTAGAATGTAGGAGAGCTTATTATGGATATGAACAATGCATATGTAACCCTCTTTTTATTATCTATAGATTTCTTATGATACAAGAGTGAAAGAGGGCTCATGTCACTTAAAATCTGTAAACTATGTAGGTCCGTGTCGAATAAATCCGGGCCCATATACTCTTCGAATATACTACCACTGTTAGACTAGCAGTATTCTTTGCACTTGTTTATATTTACTATACTTTCCAAACGTACAGCCTTCTTTTCATTTTTAAGTAAACTGAATTGAATTTAATGTAATTATGACCTTTAGGCATCTTTGGCTGAGGGCGAATTTTCATGTTTTGTCTTAGGCGTATTACGTAGTTTCCTATTACATTCTTAACACACGTTTTGCTTCCTTTTGTGTGACTTGTTACTGATTTAATGCCAGGAAAGTCCTGGCTTAACCTTATGAAAGGAATAAAAATACCTTTCAATTGAATTGAATCGTTGATTAATTGAGTTACCCTGCAATGCAGCTAACTTCACTGAAGTGCCCACTACTGGTATGTAGAATGCACATTACTGAAATTTCCTACGGCCATTACTGCCTGTAACCGCTCACTTGCACGCTGACACGAAATTTACTATTTTAGATACATCCTGTCTGCCTTACTTCTGGTTTAAATCAAAGAACAGATTCAAATGCGTGTTTAACCCAAATTCCAACAATACATACTAACATTTGTTCAAATTACACAAATTTTTATTTTGCTACGCGAAGAAGTGTCCATTATTGGTTGGTCGCTTGAATATATATTTATACAAATGTATTATTTGGAGTCAAAAATAAAGATAAGCAATTTGAGAAATATCTCGTAAATGTAAGAGCGTCCCGCATCTGCTTCCTGCTTTTTTTTGCTTACAAGGGGTGAATGACTAAGAATATGCTTATTAGTATCTTTAAGTAGAATGCTATCTAGCATGACAAAGAATATGCTTATCTAATACTTCAATATCCCTAAAGAAACTACTAACAATTTTTATAACCTATAAAAACACGATTCCACCAAAAAATAAATATATTTGTGCATGGGCTTCTGGATATAACTGTACATTTAACAAGAAACAGGACTATATAAAAATATTTAATAATTTTAAAATGATTATATGGAGATACATGACAATGTTAATACAAAATCACATGCAAGATAATATTAGAAAAAATATTAACTTCCAATACGCAAATGACCTGTATATGATAACATGTTGAAACATGTAGCAGTAGATTAGTCACTGCAGTGACCGAGAATCAAACAAGGGTCCCCGAGTTGCATTTTTAATGTCAGTTTTCTAAGTATTGAACTATCGACATGAACACCGACTTCTCTACATATTATATATTCTCCTGATCTCAGTTGAATAATCCAATCACTGTTGTTATACCATGTTAAGGCATTCTCTTTCTTGTGAAGATTTTAACTGAGGGAGGTTTCTAGAATCCCAGGTCAGATAAATATTCAATATGCAAGAGAAGTCAGTCGTCACGTCCATAGTTAAATAGTAGAACACCTACCATATAGTACGCAACGAGGTGAGCAATTTACATTGGTTTGCAACTACTTGAACTGGACATGGATGAAAAGATAAATTTTGCATTCTCTCTCAATAATCGAGAATAAAAGGCTTGCTACTGACAAATTCTTCATACATTAAACCCAGCCGATAACATCGCGAATTTCGAAGAGGCAATTAGTAGGTTTGCCAGTTTGAACCCCACGATCAATAATGCTCATTCAGAATTCGCAGTCTTTTCCTTAGTTTCACCAGGAGAATGTCGCAATGGTTCTTTACCTAAAGTTCTGGCCTACACCTCCCCAATCCTCTATCCTAATTTAACCCAGATGCCAAACAACCACAAATAAACTCAAAACGTTCATAAATGAACTTTAATAAGGTATAATCAGTGGTCAAAAAATTATTTTCTCTTACTCTTTACAATCCGCAAATTCACTACTCAAAAGCGCAAGAAGTCGAGGAATTGTCCTCGTGTCCCCCTATTATCGCTGCCCATATGATCTACGTAAAAACGAAACGTACCTGATCACACACACTGCATATATATGTGTGTGTGTGCCCTAAGCGATGGACTTCTACACCAAGTACATTAGAGAAAATGTAGCAGTTGCAAAGTGATAAAAAGGGCGGATTTTTTATTTTTTGGAAAAAAATGAAAGAACTCGGGAATAAAACCTGGTCACGAGTTTTTAGTTTGGAAATATATTTTTTAATATTAGGTTTTTGCAACCAAATTGTTGGAAGACATCACTTTCATCATTTCAGTTATTGTTTGGAGGAGGTAAATCATTTAGGCCCGTCTTCATAGACATTTTTTGAGCAAATTGGCTCGACTTAAATTAAAATTCGTTTCATAGTGATTACCTTCGAGGAATAACTTGGCCAAGATAAGTAGCGTTTTTCCCGACTTCCTTGGTTAATGATTTCAGTTTCATAGACATATCTCAAGACACTCCTTGTGCGTGCTTGTTTCATAAAGGATTCCAAGACTTGGCTGAGTAAAGGAAAGCAGTATTTTTTTACGACTTGGCCAAGGAAGGTCGATGCCAGTCTTGAGTTGCTATCAAATATAACAGAAAAATGGATGGTTGGGCATTAAACCGATATCGTTACATGGAATTGTATGAAGAAAATGATAATTATCGCCTACCAAAGCGTTACGTTAGGAATTTTCTGGACCCGTTTGATTAGTGGAATGAAAGAGAATTCAGAAGGAGATACCGGTTCACAAAAGAAGTGTCACGCACGTTATATTACCAACGTCTTAAATTAACTCCCTCGATATCCGTCAATTGTGTTTCGAAATACCTGGAATTCAGAACACGTAATGAGGACATTAGTATTCCTCGGCATGGTACAATTCATATGAGTTGATCAAATCAAGTTGTTTTTGTTTTCATTACGAAAATATGACATATGGCTGATCTAAAGTGATATGTATCCTAATTCTAGACTAAATTTTACGAGATGCATTTACGAGTGTAGGAAAGCATTACAGGGCTATGCTATGTACAAGGGAGCATATTGATTTTCCATACTATAGCAACAATTTGCTACAACAAACTGCACCATATTCCATAGTGTAGATTGACTAACTTGTAGACATCTTGTTTGGATCTCAACCACCATTAGCTCAGGTCGAAAATGTTTCTTAATATAAAAAGCTGGATAAACTTCAATTCATAGGTCGCAGTTTCCGCTACCAATTCAGCCATATGTACGCTCTATACCTTTTATTCCCTTGCAAATAAATATCACATGCACAGGTGTTATAAAGAGATATTTCACTATAGTTTGGTAAAATACACAACAGAGTTGAGTAACGCATAGCCCTAATAAGCATGGTGGTGCGGATGAATATTTATGGCGACACTTCGTGTTATAAATAGCACATATCAGTATTTACCACAAAAATAGGGATCTCGAGCCAGTGGAGAAGGTTAAAGTCAGGTTGGATATCTTTATTAAACGCGATGTACATGGCACTTAAAACGCACTGCACTTGTTTACCTCAAAGGGCAAGAAGCTAAATAGTCTCTAGGACCTTTCGTTCTTTCACTCTTAGGGCTGTCTTACATGTAAACTTAGTTGCTTTGCTTGCGAATAGGGTGAGTAGCCAATTGAAACGCATGTTTTATTGTAATGTAAGTGTGACACCTGTTTCAATTGGCTATTCACCCAAATTTTACGCAAAACAGGCAACGCAAACTTGTATGTTTGGCAACCATTAGGCGTCTATTTAGTATGCGTCGGGCGTTCCATTTGGAACCATAAATGGAGTAGTTATAGGTGATGTCTTAAAAGTGATGCGCATTGCGTATAATGCGACACATCTAACCTGCCTTTTCTAAACAGTCTCCGTTCACCATCGCTCACTCGACATACTGTCCGTGATTTTTGTAGCAAAATATCAATGGCGATATGGAAATAAACATATCACTATGACGTAGCATTACCATGACTCCGATTTTTAAATGAACCTATGATTTATTTCGTTCGGAATTTTGTTCGCGCATATGTCTCAATGGTTATATGGAACATTACTATAATTCCGATGCATGAACCTGTGGCTTACTTCGTTTGGAGAAATCACGCTCAACGTAAGCTAAAGTAATACTATACTTTGCATTACAACACTTACAAACGTCCAAAATGTTAAATTTCTCCCGTTAATTTTACATTTCTTGCGGGCAATAAAGTGAATGTTAGCTAGAAGGTGTAAATTTGGAAATTTCACAGATGACGCTGACATTGATCAAATAGTATGAGGTGTTTAAAGCAATTCTTTGAGGAAACGATAATTTAGTACTGATGATCTTACATTGGTGAAAACAATTAGTATATCTTTACAACAGGATTAAATTACAATCTGAAAATAACTACCTACTAGGCATTCAATTCTTAAATCAGAATTATATTCCGTGGTTATTTCTTCCCACACCTCTTTTTTTTTTTTTTTTAGCTGACATCGTATCGCTCTTACTAGATTCAATATATTTTGAATTTCTTTTAACTAAAAAAATTACCAACTGTTTCTCATATGTACTGTACGGTTTCCGCGATATAGCTGCCAGAAAATGTTTTGTGTAAATGTGCATTGGCAAGAAAACGAGGCTTGCTAACACGCTGCTCAAACTTCGCTTGTTTTCATTGCCAACCTATTTCTTTATTTTAGTCCGTGATGACCGACTATTGTTTATAGTTTTTTAAGGTTTTCCGACAAAATTATTTAAAATGCAATTATTCCTACAATTTATTTCAGATGATAAACATTTTCGCTTAATTATATATAGTTCTGGTAAACAAATAAATTAATTTAATTTATAGTCGCGCGTGAATATGGTGCAGTTGGCAGCGCTGGTAAGAATCATTAACTTTCTGTGACTTCAAGCAATATCCTTCACCAAGAAGCACTGACGATGCTTCGCGAAGATAATGCTTGGCAAAGTAAATTTGAAGTAACCACTATGAAACAGTGTCACAATTGAGACGATTACCACTGACTTGGCGAAGTAGTTCACAAGCTCCAGCTTGAGTACCTAACTATGGAAACGGCCTAAGAAAGTCTTTCACGTTATCTTTATTTCTCGTTCGATTTTGATCATCTTTGAATATGTTGCATTGCTCCATGTCCCAAACATGGGGAAACACCTTCATTCCATACCACCGACTGTTCAGGCATATAGCAGGGAGAAATATGCAAACGAGCAAAAGCTTACCTCAAGGAGCAGTACAGTACATCTGTACATATTACAAGAACGCACAAATAGAAGTCTCCTGTTTGAGGAAAAAATATTATAACTTAATACATTCTTCAGTTATGCTAATAAACAAACGGTAAAGTACAATGTTTGCTTAGAAATTCAGTTACTTAATAGAAGAGACACTCCACTTTAAAATACACTAATTGAATAGCAATAACATCAAGGCTATTGCTTTGAAACTAAATAAACATAATTTAAAATTACAATATTTTGGGGGAAGGTATAATACAGTGATTTTCTTCTTTGCAGATTCGAAGACACGGACACAAAAGAAAAGAAGATAAAAAATAGTGATACATAGGGACCTACACTTTCATTCCCCTTTCAACTGTACCCACAATATTTTGCTTGTTTTTTTTTAATACAGTCAGAGACGCAGAGCGTCGACACTCGTCCGGAATATCATTATAACACCTAGCTAAATAGTTTCTGAGCCCATTTACGCCATAAAATATTGAATCGTATTGTTCGAGATGAACACTTGCTTGATTTCTGGTATTGTAAGAACTAGTTCTTTGTTCAAAGTGAACTGAAGGTTTTGAAGGACATTTTTCTTGATAGCGTTGAACATGTATAGGGTTGCAGCTTGTTTACACAACGACTGAATTGGGAAGATATTCGTATATACTGGTATATCATATATACCAGAAAAGTATTATAAATTAATAGCTCTCAATGTTTTATAAGCTTCTAGATTTGGATGGCGTGGTGGGAAACCCCATAGAATGCGCAAGGCTCGATTTTGTAAGATTTGAACTTACCAATGGAACTGGGCAAATTCGAGGTTTTCTTATACACTGGCGTTTTCTGAACCCTTGTACGCTGTTCAATTGTTTTAGGATACTTGGGCATATTTTTTAAGGACTATATCGTTATTCGAAATTTTTTCATGTATATTACATGTTATCAATAAACATTATTTAACCCCCACCCTATATTATACTTTTACGACGAATAGTTTAATCTACACAGTCATACAGAAGTATATTTTCTAAGCCATAAAATTTTCTAGAAAGCACTCCTGAAATAAGTTAAATCACACATGTATTGCATTACATTCGACTTAAAACCGAACATCATAATGCAAGATTTCACATAAGCATTGAATCTGACACACGAACCTTTGTACATTGTGTTTATGTGCTATATTAACTTAAAGCTTCTGGCGCCTTCTACATTGTTCGACACTACTTTATCTACATTAGGGCGTGCATACGCATGTTAGGTCTACTTTTCGGTAAAGAATTGCTTTCAATACAGAACGATTTAAATTTTCTACAGCTAAAATATTTTAGAATGTCCTAATGTACATGTTTTACAAGTCTTGTGCACAAGGGCCTATATGGATGTAATTAAAACCGTTTCCCTTGTATGGCGGTAACAGTATAAATTTCATAATACAAAACGGTAATTACTACTTTACCTAAATTTATCATCACTCATACGTTTTTTAATGAACTCAATCTTCAAAATCTTTCTGTAGTTCCAAAGTTCTTATGTATACTTTCTAGAACAAACATGGATTAAATCACCAAACTAGTCTTGGTCTTGGTCTTTATAACTAACTTAAAAAGGCGGTTTGGATTCCTTCTTCTTCTCTTCACAAGGATTGGTTTAGAGATGTGCAAAATATAACAATAGGTACTTCTATAACAGTTATTTTTGTTTAAATTGTAATAACTGTTACTTTTGAAAAATAACAGCATTAGGTAAAAAGCCAAAATTGTTTATTATCTTGGCTGACTAGCCAAACTTCTTGTTTATAAACTCGATAAGGAAAGTTACGAACCAAGTCTGAAGGTGTTTTTTTTTTTTAATATTATTATTTTACAAGAGTAGGCAGCAACAAAGACAAGATATATGTAAAATAAAAGAAACTGATGGGTTTCGAATGTTTGCATCATAAATTGCATTGCTAGTAAACATGCGAATGTTAGTTAAATGCATCGAGTTAAAAATTCTTCTATACTGCCTATCACGTTAGCTTAGGAACAAACCAGAAGGAATACAGCGTCTGGAATTGTGCACAAACGTTAAAAATGCGTGCACAATCGTGCACAAGCGATTCAAAAAAAAATTGGATCCGAGTAATTGGGGGGCTGTCGTTTCGCCAGCCCCCCCATTTTATTTTTTTATTTTTTCGGCTTGTAATTGTGCACAAACGCTAAAAATGCGTGCACAAACGTGCACAAACGATTGCAATAAAAGAAATGTGTTTTCCAAAAATTGGGTTGGCCGGTGAAATGGACGTGCAACACGAGTTGTGCAATGCGATGTTCCCACTAATACTACCCGCATCTAGCAAAGACGATAATGCTTTGACTAGAAGACTACTTTCGAATACTGATTTCTATAAAGACAAAACAAATTAATAAAACCAAAATATTATGTGTGAACGGCCAATATTATTGCGTGATCGAGATGTTCTATTGAATAGTTTGTCATTTAAAACAAATAAAGCTAAAACTCGTTTCCAAAGAACGGGAAACCTTTCATACAGCTGGCATGTTTGTGGATCCACATATCACTATTATCATATATACCAGAAAAGTATTATAAATTTATAGCTCTCAATGTTTTATAAATGCAATATAATTAAAAATAATGCTTTTGATATTTTCTGAAGAGGAATTTAAAAAGTGGGCACATTTAACAGGTTATAAGTTTTGAAACACATAGAATATGGAAATACAAGCGAATAATAATAATAATAATAATAATAATAATAATAATAATAATAATAATAATAATAATAATAATATGCACCCTCTGTAGTCTAGTGCTAGCGTGAGAGACAGCCAAGTAGTGGGAGATTTTTAATATATTATAAAGTGTATTTAAATCCTGGAAAGGCTGCTTCCTGACTAAAGTTTCTCTCGATCTCACCAGCGAATCCTGGTATAGAATTTTCTACACAGGCTCAGGTCGATTTCTTTTCACTTTGCTTCTCCAGTGTTATGTCCCTAAGAATATCAGTCATCAAAACTGAAGACAGGGTTAGGCATAAATCTAGAAATTAACTCTCGAGAGGTGTCCAAAAGCTTCCTGCGGAATGGGGTTTCCAGGCATGTCTGGATATAGCATATGTATTGCGTATAATTACGCATTAAAGATTAAACTAATTCTTCCAAACACTTTCGTGAGGGCCTGGACCCCCGGAACCATTCTCTAAGATTTACCAGAGGGGATGCCCGGATTTTCCCTGGTACGTGAAGATATCATCCCCGGTTGTTGATTCCTAATATCATCCCAACCATGGATAAAATATTTCTAATTCTACCCACACAGCTAGTGGGTTTAAGCTACAGGTAACGCTAGTTTTAGGATTCTCCTTCGCAATTTATAACAAATCGAAGGCTGCCCTAAATATATTCCTGAACGGGCTTGAGCCTTAGTGCCAATTAGCATGACTACTACTACTACTACTACTACTAATAATAATAATAATAATAATAATAATAATAATAATAATAATAATAATAATAATAATAATAATAATAACAATAATAATAAACCTTGGTACTATGAGGAGAATATGTAGGCATTGACCGCATTGCTACCGAATCAACGCGTCACAACGCAAGAGAAGAAATTGTAATTAATATTAATTTTCAGAAAATCATAGACAAGAAATCACAGAAATGTCAACAACCCCCAGCGCACTTTTTTTTTGTAGTAACAAAATTAGAAACAAAACAGTAAAAATTAACACACAAGATCACTCCCTCCTTTGTTTATTACAGTAGTCATTATGATAGCACCATAAGTTTGGCAATATCGCGCTGTTAGTTGCCAAATGTATACCTGAACGGCGAATCTGATTTGGGAACGCGTTCTATTCCGGTGTTCTTTTATTACCTTCACCTTATTTCATGGCAGTTCTAATTATTTTTCTGTTTCACAATAGCGAACACATCACAGATTTTTGTGACAAGAACTCACCCTTAAAAAAATCTGACAACGTTGCTTCAGCTTTTTGATGGAAAATGGGTGCATATTGTAATGGGAAGTGGATCATTGGGTCAGTATGTAAACATAACCACCATGAAAACAAACCACGAACAACAAGAATTACATAATGCTAGATAAGCAACCCAAGAAGCAAACGACACTAACACAAAGCGGTCAAGCTTGGATACAGTGGGAATATGCCTACCAAAATGGGATATAAAAGGCCAGTCAAGAGCCTTAGAAGTATCACTTATTCGCTCCGAAAAGTGGTCACCTCTTCCTCCCTGACTTGGACTGGAGTCAGGAATCTTCCTAACCCCTGACTTGGACTCGAGTCGGTATACCTCAACCTTACTAACTTCGACTGGAGTTAGTATCCGTGATCTAAACTCTTTCCACTCCGAAAATTCCAAGTCGAAGATATCGCTACAATAGAGGTGTTCCACAAGTCAAGTTCAGGGATCCACGTACGGCCCTGGTCTCGAACTCCGTCTAGATCAATCATTCTGGCTGAGTTTTTTTACAGATTTTCCTGTCTTGCAAATTTGTAGGCCAGAATTTTCCTCAATTCAGGCCTCCGCTGCCACCATCCCCAACTTTTTCCCCTGGTTGTGTGATTGCTAACGAACGTGATACAACGTATTTAAACAGGATACTAGAAGACTTGACACGTTTTGTTATATCCCTTTGAACTGGTTTTGAACATAGTTACTGGATTTGTGAGGCTGTAGTTGGTATGAGGTAATGTAGAGGATTAGGACAGGTTATTGGGGAATGTTCGTAGATGGCGAAGTTTAGGCTTGATTGATATTTTAATGAAAGTGTAATAATTTGATAATTATTGAATAAATCGAAGATTTTATAAGCACCATGTTGTTGCTCGCTGTACTTCCCCCGCGAAGTCGGTATGAAACCACCATCGTTGCCCTCACGCAAACCGTTTGCGAAATTCACAGAACGCGTCGTGGAAGATTACGTTTATTGTAGAATTTTATTGAGGAATTAGATTTTATTTCTAGGAAGGATCATTATTTTATTTTGACGGAGAATGGTTGTATAATCGCCGTCAGCGCCCAGCACATATTTTCCGTTGACTTTACTGACGAAGACAACTTACAAAACTAATTTTGCAGTGTTAGATATTTTTGTTTTACTAGTTACGATTTGCGCATGCCCAGAGTTGTTTGTATTTTGCAACTTTTTTGATTGGAGGAATATTTGTGTGCTTTTCAACCTTGGTTGTCAGGGAACATTATGAAACATGCCCCTGCTTTTGGAATTTGAGTGTGCAGGTGTTAGCAAGAATTCTCTTTATTGTCGCCGCTTGATTGACAGCGGCGCCAATTCAATGATATTTATGAATGATATTTATACTTTAAGAAAGGATCGACGCGGAGGTTTTCTTTGTGTGTCGCACCTGTTTTGCTCAGGAGGAAACAAGTTGTTTCTTGTATTGCTATGTTTGTTTCTAGGCGTTCTTTGATGATAGCAGGTGTTTACAGAGCCAGTTCAATATTGTAACTTACAAAATAGGTCAGGACGTGTAAAGTTGATTTACTTTTAAAATTTGTGTGAGGTATTGTTTGAATTTTGAATTTATTCTTACTCCAATAACCAATATGCATTGGTGTCTGGATGTTCAGACACTAACAATGGTATTATACAATATTTACATTTTATGAGTACAGTCAAATAACGTATTTTAATGTTCACAATAACATTCATGATTTGGACAATAATTTTTGCTATATAGATTTGTGAACAAATCTATACATAATTCATAATACATAATAATAGTACACAATATAGAATAGGTTTACAAAATACATAATAATAATCACTAATATATGGAATTGCACGATATTAAAATGTTGTATAGAATAAACAATAAGTTTTTAACCTAGAAAATAAAATTTGTAATATAGATGTAATAAAATAATGAATTTGTGAAATAGGCAGTAGTTAGTTGAGGTGCTGTGGAATTTTATGATAAGAATTCTTTGATATCGTAATATGCATAATCCACAAAGAGTTCCTTTAGCTGTTTCTTGAATGTATTTATGTTTTCTTCATTCCTTATACGTGTTGGCAGCTGATTATATATTTTGACACCCATATGACTAGGCCCTTCTTGAACGAGGGTTAATCTTTTAAAATACTGAAATTTTTCCTCCTTTTTTCTAGTACCATATCTATGTTTTCTTATAAGTGTATCGTTGTTTATTTTTATATATAAAGCTATTTCATCAAGATATAAGGAAGGAAGAGTCAATATTCTATATTGTTTAAAGAGTTCTTGGCAAGAAGTTCTTCTGCTAACTCCGGCGATGATTCGCAGTGCCTGCTTTTGTTTAGAGAATATTGATGCTGTTGCTGATGCGTTGCCCCAAAATATGATGCCATAAGTTATTATTGGATAAATAAGTCCATAATAAACCTGTATTAACCCGTTTCTACTTAATGTCTATTTTAGTATTCTTAGAGCAAACAATTTAGAATTAAGTTTGTTTTTCACCTGGGTTATGTGGCTGGTCCATTCAAGATTTTCGTGTATTTTTACTCCTAAAAACGTTGTTTCGGTGTTTATGTTTACATTTGAGAAAGCTGCATGATTTTTAATATCTTTTATTACAGTATTTTGTTTTGTATGGAAGAGTATGTATTGTGATTTTGTGTCATTTAGTCATAGACTGTTACTGTCGAACCAATTTCTTGTTTGTTCTAATATTTGCGCGAAAGTCATTTATATATTTTCCTTTAACAATGATCCTCGTGTCATCAGCATATAGAATTACCTCCCCTTGTGTTATGTAGGTAGGAAGATCATTCATGTACAGTAAAAATAATAAGGGTCCTAAAATCGATCCCTGTGGGACCCCATGTTGGATTATCATTTGTTTTGAAATATGATTTGTCTTTTCCCCTTCTGTATTATGCGTGACTTCAACTGCTTGTTTTCTGTTTGTTAGGTAGGATTGGAGCAATTGTAATGCCTTTCCTCTAATACCATAGTGTTCCAGTTTTTAGGCAGTATTGGTGATTGACAAGTTCAAAGGCCTTAACAAGGTCATAGAATATACCTAAAACTACTTCCCTTTCATTCACAGCGCGTAGAAAACAGTCAATCAAGGTGTAAGTTGCAGTTGTTGTGCTTCTCTGTGGAAGAAATCCATGTTGTTCGTTGCAAAATACATTATATTTTGTTAGAAATCCTATTAATCCTTTTTATTAGTTTTTTCGAGAATCTTACTAAATATAGGAAGTAAACATATAGGTCTGTAGTTTACTACAAGCGAATTATCTCCTTTTTTGTAAATTGGTACTATTTTTGCTACTTTTAATTGGGAAGGGAAGGTACCATTGCTCAGGCATTCATTGTATAGGTAAGTTAGTATAGGTGTCAAGTATATGTTATTTTGTTTGATTATTTTCATTGGAATTTCCTCACTTACTGATTTAGTTTCTTTGAGACTTTGAATTTCGTTAAACACTTCACTTTCAGTTATAGGCATAATATATTAAGTGTTCGAGTTCCGCGGTTTAGATGTTTGCAGTATTTGTAAGGCCGGTACGTTGCTGTTCAGTGTCTTTATTAAAGTTTCTGCAACTTCTGTAAAGTATTTGTTTAAGGTTTCGTTTACTTGTCGCGGGTCTTTTATAATTGTTCCATTTATGTTAAGTTCATGTTAGGATGTGTTATTTTGTCTTTAATTTGGACATTTTCTTTTACATTCCAGATCATCCGTGTTCTGTTAGTTCGCATGATTTTATTCGTGTAGTAGTCACACTTAGCTTTTTAAATTTGCTTTTTATAACATGCTAAAAAAACGTTTCTCATGTATTTCATCAACCTTTGATTGTTGAATTTCACTTAAAATCTGTCTTTTAATTCTACTAAGATTTTTATATTTCTTGTTACCCAAGCTTTTTTCCATTTATTTTTAGTTTTTATTGTCATTTTAGTAAAACACGTGTAGAATGTCTGTTGTAGAGTACTGTAGAAACTATTAAATTTCTTGTTTACTGTGTTTTTGTCATATACATTGCTCCACGATTCTTTGGACAATCTAGTTGTAAATTTCTGTTTATTTTCTTCATTATAATTTCTGAATTCCTGGATTGTATGTGTGTTTACAATAGTTTGGTCTGTTTATATACATATTACTTGGCTTGTGTGATCTGATAATCCGTTTATAATATCATATGAAATGTTGTCTTGGGTGTTTGTGAATATGTTATCAATTGCTGTTTTAGTGTGCTGTTATTCTGGTAGGTTCATAATATAGACCATGTTATATGTGTTTAATAGTGATCGTGTGCACTCTTTATGCGTGTCTGCAGTGAGAAAATCAATATTAAAATCTCTACAAATCAACACTTTTTTCTTATAAATGTGTTTGATGCTATCAAGAAAGTCTTCAATACTTTCCAAAGGATATCAAAGGAACCTTGCTGGCTACGGTATATTGCGGCAATAACTAGGTTAAAGTTCTCCAAGGTTATTGCAGAACATTCAAAACTGAATTCTTTGTTACTTATCTCTCTTACTCTATCTTCTTAGTATATGGTATTAGATTTTCTTTAGCTAAAATTAATGATCCCCCTCTGGTGTGTTGTTCCCTGCAGAAATAACTAACAGTCTCAAAGCTTTTTAATTTTATTTGTTTATTGTTTTCACTTGTCAACCAATGTTCTGTTAAGGATACCACAAAAGGATCTATTGAATGCACGAGGGCTTCTAAGTCACAGTTTCGACAGTAATCTTTGTATGCTTTGATGTAGAATAGTGACTGATCGGCGTACCTGGGAATCTTCTTTGGCTGTTCGTTCCGATCTATTTTCAGTCACTCTTCCACTCCCCTTTCTCACTTTCCACCCCAACAAACATTCACTGAT
This sequence comes from Lepisma saccharinum, assembly GCA_022664845.1. Lineage (NCBI taxonomy): Eukaryota > Metazoa > Arthropoda > Insecta > Zygentoma > Lepismatidae > Lepisma > Lepisma saccharinum. The sequence goes on from JAGDQP010010419.1 coordinate 28,913, forward strand.
ACTTGCCCAGTTGGTCCTCACGATGTTGTTAGCCTCCGAGGGTCGCGGTCACTGACCTTCCTATTTATGAGTTCTTCGTTTGTTCCCCACCCACAACTGACCTCTCAGAAGGGATTGGAACCACCTCCTTTGAGAGTGGGCAACCTTGATTTACAGGTTTCAGGCTATTTTCATAATCAACACACTGTTGAAAGGTATACTTCACGCTATTCACCATGAGCTTACCGTAACGTAAATGTGCGACATGACCTTCATTTCTCGCTTGTGTTAGGTGCTTTTTAAGTTCTTCCCTTGTTTGTCTAACACCTTCGGAATAATGTTCGGTTATACTTATGACCCCATGTTTGAATTTGCTCGCGCACCGTATAATTTCCTGTTTCTTTTTGAATGCCGTAAGTTTCAATACTATTGGGCGTTTACCGAGTTTATTCCCTAACCTATGAGCTCGTTCTACCATATCACTTGTCACTTCCACTTCTGTATATTTCGTTATGATATCTAAAATTTTCCGTTCTGTTTCCTCCCATCTATTTAGTTTATTTACGTCTTCCGTGACACCGTATATAATTAAATTGTTTCTTTTTTATTGTCCTTCCAAGTAATCGAGTTCCTTCTTGATCACCATATTTTCCTTTGTCAAACGATCCACTCTTTGTTGTTCTTGTTTCAACTGTTCCTCAGTTTTCAACCGTAGAGATTCTTTTAAGTGCTAATTGCAGTTCCACACGTATGTTTTTCACCTTACTTATAATCTCCTCTTGTCCGGTATTCAGGACCTTCAGTAAACTCCTAATCTCCTCCATTTCAGGTCCCGGGTTGGGTTCCACTGTCTGCGCCAACAATAGCAAAACAATAAGTGTTGCACTAATTAACGCACACTTCCTGCTTCCTTCGTCATTCCCATTCTCTGTTACAACTGACATTTTGCTTATGATATTACTGTGTCTATGATATTAGACACTAGTAAAAGTATCATGCATTTTTACGAAGATCGAAGTGCGGATGAAGGCGATGGACCGTCGGCGGACAATGGAGGCATATTTCCTCGTATTTTCTTAATTATGTGCTGAATGTTTCTATAATGTACGCAATCACCAGAAACATCGTTGTGTTAAACAATCTATAGATGAAGAAAGGTTTCTGAGGAGACGCACATATGGACTGATAATGGATGCTGTGATTTCTTTTCATATTTATCATGTCTATCTTTCGAAACATGTACATTTTAATAGTGTTGAATTTTTTTAATATTTTCTTCAAAATTTACGTTCACTTAAAGTGGATGAAGTAAAGGCAAAATTCATTGAGAAAGACGTCATTGCAGAATTTACTTTAAGAACTTTGAATAAGTGAACTTAAACACTATTATTACAGGAAATGTATAAATAATTAAGTGCGTATGTGATTGTGCACAATATTTAGCGTTCACGTTAAGCTACCTTGATTTTATTCATCACGTAGATTTTTTAAAGTTTTAAACAGACCATGAGTGATATTTCACTATCGCTTTTTTACCATGTTTTATGCTGGAGACAAGTTGAATCTTGCTCTTTACGTAGGTCTTCAGTGACCTAGTTGAAATTTAAACAGATAATCTTGCTGTAACCATGGAACAAAATGGCAGAGAAAATACCGTTGTTAACTTGCCATCTTCTTTGCCTGCAAAGCCTTCCTGTGGATATCGATCAAAATGGGTTGATCAACCTTGTATACTGAAATCAATTTGTAATTGGAACGCTAAAGACATTCTGCTTCGTTCCGCAAGTGCATTTTGGAACAAGGATAAAAGTAAACGTAAGTGTATGGTATATTTAATTCGTGGAACACCAGTAAGTGAAGAGAATGATACTGTTTATCGATCAGTTTCTTCAGCTTTTGAATGATACGGTTTATCGAGTGTTAATAAATCCAAAGAATATAGATGAGATATTTAATTGGTACGTAAATACTCATCCCGGATCTAATCATTTAAAAGTTAACTTTGATTCTGGGCTTCCTTTTCTATTGAATATCAAAATAGTGGAACTATGACAAGAACTACACATAAATGACAGATTTGGTGCACGTTACTAGAAAGACTATAATTGGAAACCTTCAACCCATTGTGAAAGTTATATTTTCGTTTTACTGGTAGTTCAAGATGAGTTAGCAAAGTTTAATATAGTACATTAAAAGACAGACTCATTATTACAGAGGATACCGCAGAACGCGCTGTTTTATTATTATTGAAATTTAAAGGTGAAATTCATGATTTGACTGTTACTTTTCCCCGCCTAAAACTGAAAGTGCCTATTCATTTGACAAAGAAAAGTAAGAAGGTAATTGGTTTCCATCAGTAGCAGGAATAGACTTGTAGCACTAGCAGGTAAACCAGTCTCGGTTTATCATGTTTTCGGAAAGCTTATTGTGGTGCAATGAGAGTTACTTATCAGACAGTTTTGTTTGTGCGGTGCAGGAAGCAGAACGTACCCCCTTAGCTTTGGGGGATTTTGAAAATTGGTCTCCTAGTCCTTCGTTAGTGACTACTTTTGATTGTCCTATTGAATCTTCAGTGACACTGAACAGTGGTTCCCAGAGTGAATCAAACTTCGTTTTTTCAAAACCTGTTGATAGTGATTTACATAGTGCAGAAAATTTTAATCAATCAAACTTTGTTTTCTCTGATGGTGATTTCCAGAATGAATCTTCACTAACTTTGTTTTTTAATTAAACCTTCATGCTCCTGAAACTGTTTCATGTGAAAGTGATAGAAAACCTAAAATTCCGTCTTGTCAGATGCGTATTAATGTTATTGAAGAACACTGTATTTGGAAAGCCATAGACAATTTTAATTGTCTTATTACGCCTTTAATCTGTGCAGCTTGTTTCCTCAATATACCTAATCAGTCAGCACATGCATGTCTCATCTGGGACTTGAATGAAGTTGAACGTAGTGAATTTTTAATGATCGTACTTGGAACGCAGTGCTTAAACCTACTACCTTTATGCAGATATATAATTCATACTTAGCAGCACATTAAAATTGTGGCGAATTTTGAATAGTTACTTTTGAATGTGGATTGCGAAACTTACTTGAACTGGGAAGAGGCGAGATATAAATTAATTTTAAAAATATATTATATGGTCCTAAAAACACAGACTTTGTTATTTGAACTGCTAGTGTGAAAGATGATGGAGTGTACTTTTTGAAATGCTTTGTTTAAATTTAGACGCATGCCTATTAGAAACAGTAAAAATTTATTTAGTTAGTTTAAGAAGTTCAAATTTTTCATAGACAAATTTTCTGAGTATTGCAGGTGCGACAAGATTATAGAAGTTTAGTGGATGTACATTAAACAGTACTCACCAGTGTATATATCAGTGGAATACTGGATCTGTTATATCAGAACATTTAATGAATCATGGAAATGATCATAAAATATTTCTTGATTATTATGACATTTATAACAAACAAGTACATTTAATTATTTCAAAAAATATGTTTTTGAAGAAATATAAAATTATTTTCAAGATACAGAATTTATTGCACAACTGACTCCAACTATTATTGAACAACAGTTTTTTCCAGTAGAAACTTTAGTTTGTTCAAGAGAATATATTATTGATATGCTAGGTTTTAAAATTTCATCCCTTGAATTTATTGTACGTGAATTTTGCATTGTATCACCAGATGATACGTTAATTTTTCATTGTATGGTAAAACTTTTATGTGAAGTGGTAGAATTAGCAATAGGCTATCAAAAACAGTGTGAAAGATTAACTGAAAATATTCATGGACTTTCCTGGGATACATCAAATAATTATTGTATAACTCATATTCGAAGAATAATTGCACAACTCTGCGAAGTTGATGCAGTATTCTTTTGTAGAGATATTGAAAAAGTGGAATGGATTCAAAAATTGTTTCAACTAGAGAATGTAAAAGATGTAAATGATGCTGGTTGCCCGTCTCTTGCTTCATCAAATTTTAATGTTAATGTAAGGTTTTGTACCTAACATATACCTAACCAACTGAAGGGTTGCGATGTACGAAAATGTGTATAACTTCAATATTGGTTAAACTTGCAGTATTCAAAACTTGTGGAAGATTTGTTCAAGATAAAATTGTAATTTTGTTTTTGTATATAGACCATTATACTACTACATTAGAACTATAAAATAAACTTGTAAATATTATATAGCAAATGTTTTTCTTTACCCATGAAATGATAATAGTTTAAGAAAAAAATAGAAATACAATAGGTGAATTTATTTTTAAGGAACAATTGAATGATACTTTAAGTCTAAAAACAGTAAAAATGGTTTTTAAAGGAAACGTTAAGTAAAAATACTTTTGTTTAAGTAATAAACAACTTACAGACGTAAAAATAATTTAAAACAACTTTTCTGTTTTCGTTGAAGTAAATAATTTCCTTGAAGTAAAATTATTTTCATCAACATTAAATTTTTGTTTAACTAAATTATTATTGGTAAAATACATTATACATTTTGTTAAACATATTTAACTAAAATATTGATTTCTAAAATACATTTTATTAAACTTTTCTTTAAAATATTTTCTAATTACAAACTTACATAAAAATTATCAAATAAAATTACTTTTATAAACTTCCAGTGCAAAATAAATAACTTACAGATAATTTCAATGAAGTAAAAATTTTAAACAACTTTTATTGTTTAGCTACAATATTTTGTAAAATAAATATACTTTTTACTAAACTTTTGTAAAAATTAATTATTTCACTAAACTATTTTCTAATTATTAACTTACATAAACATTTATAAACTTTTAGCGCAAAACAAATAACTTAAAATATTTTATCCTGAAAAGAAAATAAGTTATATTAGCTTTTGTTTAAGTATAATCAATAACTTAATCTGCAAAATTCATCTAACAAAAGTAAAACTTTGTTCTTTAAAACTTTTTTAAAAAAGAGAAACTGTTTAAGCGAAAACAAATAAGTTACAGAAAGAAAGTAAACGAAATAAAAATTTGATTATACTATTTATTAAACTTGAAAAGTTTATTTTCACAAAACTAAGTTTGTATTGAAACTTTAAAAAATTAGTTCATAAATATTAAAAACTTTGTTAAAGTAGAAATAATTAAGTTACAGAAAGAAAATATGCAAAATAAAATTTTGATTAACTAAACATTATTTACGATTTGTTAAACTTGAAATGTTAATTTCACAAATTAAAACTTGGTTTTGGAAGTTTTAAAAATAAGTTAGTAAATAATAGAAACTTTCTTAAAATAATTTTAATACTTAGTTGTAATTTTAGAAAAAAGTATACTTAAATATTCTTAGTTGTAAAATTTCTGCTAATAGTTTCACACTGATTCATCATACCTATGTTCACATTTATAAGATAATAATAATAATAATTAAGAGACCTGAAACAAGTTCTTTCATTTTAATCTTGGGATGGAGAATTAATATTATTAATAACTTACTTACTAAAAGAAAATGGAAAATGTATGATCTATATATTTATTTAAGTTAAATAAAATAAAAGAGAAATAACAAAAACACTATATTGTCCGATGATTTCAAGAAATTCCATAAGAAGTAAACTAACACATATTTCACTTCATATTTATTAAATATAAATTAATACATCAACTTAACCTAAGATTGAGAAAGTGTTGAAGACTGCATATATGCATTCAACTATATGAATACTGAAGAAAGATCTTTTATTAAAAATTGATCTTTAATTTATTCTGATTTCTTATTTACAATATATTTAAACCCTTCATTGAAGATTCTCCTCGTCTGTTCTGAATCCTCATAGCGTATACTATATAGTTCAAATATACCTCTTACTTGTTCTTCCATTAAAGTACTACTTTCTGTACGAACACAAAATTTTCCCTTCTTCCATTCTACCTACATAAAATTGTTCTTGATGAAGTTTGAAGAAAGATTCATCACATAATAACACAATTCGCAAATTCACATGATACCATTCCCTTATAGGCATCCAGATACAATTACCATCAACATAAGTACGGAAGCAATAATACTACTGTAAGTCGCTTGTTGTATCCTCATTAAATGATAAAATACTGATAACTTTTCTAACGACTAGCGCTTGTTGTCCCTCATTAGATGAAAGCACACTAACAATTTCATTCAATACCATATCTTCATTTAATACAATATCCTGCATTTCTTCAAATGAATCTTCAATATTTACTACATTAGCATCATCAGCAGTAGTAGTATGAGTAGTAGTACTAGTAGTACCAGTGGAAACAGGTAACATAAATCCCTCAATCTCTTACACATTAGCATTGGACTTCTCTTTTTCTTCTACGGTATTAACAGCTGGAACTTCCTTAATTTCCATGACTATCCAAAAATAAAAATCTTAAGAATCATTATTTTAAATTTTAAGTTACAATAATAGAATTATCTTATTTTGATTTTTTCTTATAACTCAAACATAATAAACTATCCTCTAAAACTTTCCAACATTGATTATATTTTAAACCTTAAATTTTTAAAACGTTAATACTAACTTAGAATTATCACTTAAACAAGTGAATTTCCAATTCAAACTTGTTAAGAAAATAGTTACTGAAGTAAGTTTCACTTTGTGAAATAGAAAAATAAGTTTTAGTTTTATATTTTATAGGTTTAATACACAGATCAGCTATGGAGTTATTATATTTTATTTAAACAAAGAATCAATAGAACATGTTTTCTGACTTGTTACTTTATTTTTTACTTCTTTGAAATAGACAATGAGTCGACGCGTAGCAAGATAGAATAAGTTGTTTTGCACCTGGAGGGAGGTATCAAATTGTTTTGCACCTGGAGGAACGTTTTCATTTTAAACAAGAGATTAACTTTATCTTTGACAGGAGTTAACACTGAAGCTTGCAGATGCACGCGGAGCATGCTAATACTTGTTTTATGAGGGATGCAGGTGTTCGCTGGAAAATAGTTCGTCACGTGGACTGTGCTAACACCTTCTATTTAATCAGTTCTTCACTTTGTCTTCATTGATCTTTGGAATAAGTTGGATCCAGTTAGAACAAGTTCTAACTTGAAAACTTTATATATTACTCTTCAGTTGAATTTTAAATATCAATATTGAAATTAGACCAATTTACTTATCAAGCCACATAACTTCTGTGGAAATCCAGGTGGTGAGGAAATCATGGCAGAAAATCAATTTTTCTCTCCAAATGTTTCTAGTAGTGCATCGCTGTCACATTCTGCTATATCGCAAAGTGAATCTACTCAAGTGTAGAACTGGATTTTCTTTCAGACACTGAAGATGAGATTTGTGATATTAGTAGGGAGGAAAGATATTATTGAATCTACATATACCGCACTGTGTCGTACTCCATGTGTGAAAGCAAGTGTATAGTCTTCTCGATGTGTTAATAATATAATTCATGAATATTGCATCTACGAGGCTATCGAAAATAGGGAAACTAAAAACTTTCCTTTGATCTGTGTAAATTGTTTTTATGAAGTTGCTAATCAAGGCACATATGACTGTATCATTCGTTCTGTAGCTGAAGAAAAGCTTTTGACATGGCGAACATGGAGAGTTTTGATGGACCCCATTAACCTTTTAAAATTTATAATGCTTATATACTAAAAGATGAATATTTTGATAATATCGAGATTTTTAAGTATACTTTGCATGCTTTCCTTATACTTAAACTAGAGGATTTAAGAGATAAACTAATTGCAAAAGATATTAATGCTGAACCTGATAGGGAATAGTTGTGAACATTTAACGCTGTGTCATTCTTTGAAGAAATTTGAAGTTGCTGAGAAAGTAAAAGTAAACCTTTACTTGAACGTGTTAAAGATTATAATAGTGTAACGTTTTGATTTTATTATTAAGAAACTTGAAGCTGTAAAAATACTGTCTATGTATACTTTTCATACATAAAAGTTTTGTATATCCTTTCAGATTGAAATAAAAAGAAAGTGAATATCAAAATTCTTACTCTTTGCTGAATTAGGATAAATAATATTATTACTAAAATTCTGGAAATCATGTAGAATATAGAGTATAAACACTGAACTTCTTCCACAATATTCTAAAGGTAATAATTTTTATATTGATGATTTTAAGAAACTTCTCTACAATTATTTTTAATAAAATTAAAGTAAGGTGATCTATAAATACAAATCACGCTCACTTAGACCGAAAATAAGGATATTGCATATACTGTATATAGTATTAAGAGCTAAAATTTTAAGAGATAATTTTATTTTCATGAATACATTTTTATATTCCTAAATTATACAGTTTGCGCGTGCCTAATTATTTTTACAGGATCGTTTATCATAAAATTCAAGTAGTTTTATTTTATTTTAGATCAGATCATTCATATAAAAATAATACCGGACCTTGAATCTATTATTTGAGAAATACTTATTCTCTCTTATTCGCCCCTCCAAGTATGAACGGATTATTGTATAAATGGTCAACTTATGTATTCCTTCATAAGTATATTCTTAAACATAATTTCAGCTTTTTACTATTTTAGTATTAACCAAAAATATTTAGTAGTAATTGTATGTATGTAATTGTAGAATATTTGCTGATAAAAGAAAGTAAATTACTGATAGCATAGATACTACATGTTGCGTAAAAATATGTCGTATGGTTTATATCAGTTAAAGCCAGTTGTATAATGTCACGCCGCACGGTTTTGCATCGCCCGCTTAAAAGTATAGTCGAACTCTAAGTACCAACTTGTAACAGTACTCCTTACCCTCCTTGTTAAGTAAAAGTTTAAATCATAATCTCATATTATTATATTACAGTCAACATTTTTTAAAAATATTTTAAGTTCTGAATAAAGAGATTCAACAAACTTGCTGTTGCCTTCTTATTTTATAAAGCATCTGTTCATAAATTATCTATATTTTCAAATAAGCTGACTAAATCCTTATTATTATTAGTAAACGTTGTTAGAGGAAAATTGGTTCTTATTATTTTAAATTCATTTTCTATCCTGTGAAACTACTTCTCTCTTTTTTATTTCTTTCTCTCTGTATGTATATCTCTGTTTTTTCTGATTTATTTTCTTAGCGCAACTTAGCTGGTTGCCAATCAGTCAGTCCTTATACAATAAATATGACTGCTATACAAATTATACAAATGTATTATACCCTGTAGATTCCAATAAACAAAAACCATGATGCACAAATTTTAGTAAAATCTCTGAAGTGTAATGTTTATAATTACTGGGTCATAAATAATATATATATGTACAAGTTCAATATTAAATTCACAAACGAGCTAAAAAATAAGTCATTTAACAACAAAGATTAATTAAGAGAGAACGAACTGAATAAACCTATCCACAAACAAAAAAATGAAATCCGTACTGTGACAAAGATTGAACTGGTTAATCACATGATTAGACGACAAATCTACTAAATTGTATTCCTATAAACGAGGTTCAATTGCAATTTTACTATTTCGAATATCTTTCAAAGAAAATTTCTTTTTCACAAGGTACATAAATAAGCTTTGCAGTATACCTATAGAAGTGAAAAGAAAAAAGTACAATGAACAATTAGAAAATTACTCAATATAATCATATTAATGTATATTTGAAGAAATAAACTATTTAATACAATACACGTTTTCCAAGACAAACTGCTTGAAAACTGAACTTGAATATTTCGGTTTTCAGAAACATAAAATGAGTAATACAACTCTTATATAAATCTATACATAATTTGTATACAAATATAACAATTAATGATGTACATCCTTAACCTTCCGTCTCCCATATGAAAAATACTTTCTGGAGTCTGACATACAGTTCAATTACGTTCAAATTATTGAATAGGTACCTGTTCTTTTTATTTAAATACCTCCTTCACAATGATAGTGAAATTTTAAGTCCAAGCAGAAAATTATACTTGAAACCCTATGCATTGAACTCAGACGTGTTGCACTTAAAATTATTTAAAGGCCTACATCAGCTGTTTAATACCTGACCCATTGGGTTTGATCCTTTACTTTGCAAAAGAATATTCACATCAGTAATAGATCAGGAGAGATTTATATCAGTAATAGATTAAATAAAAGTGCGAATTTTTATATCTAGAAAAAATGTAAGTGTCCTTAGAACATAGACAACAACTTTTTCTCTCTTTCAATTGCTAGTTAAAAAAGTTATTCTTTAAAACGTAGAAAGAGTAGTATTTCTCCTCATCATTATATGAGAGTATATATACAAAATATTCTTTTGAAAGTTGTTAAATATTTTTCACACCGATAATCTTTACAAATTATTATTTAAACTAAAAACAAACGCACAGGCAAGACGCCATCGCCTTATTAATACCAGCAAAGGAAAATGGAACTGTTTCCAGAAACAGTGACAGAGGCGAACGACATAAGGAATCATTAACAAAGCTGCGATCAATGTTGACAGCCGCAGAGGTAAAAATAAAATACCATATCAACAGTAACAGAAAAAGTCTCTAGAACGCGCTAAATGAAAGTTTAAAAGTCCCTAAATAAGGCGCCAAAGAAATCATAGGCGGAAGAATTATTCCTTTTGTCCTTATAGACTGCCAAATGCGAACAACAAGAAAGTTGTACAGTTTTTATATTTCCACTCTGGAAGAATGATAAAACTATTATATTGTATTTCTAGAGACGACGTCGAAATGTATTCTTACTCATATCAATTTGGTTCAAACAAAATTTCTCTTTCAAAAGCTACAGGAATAAGGATACTGGTACAGATGAGAAAAAAGGTATCCACTACCAAATATATTTGAAGAAATTTAACATTTTCAATTAATAAAGACTGACCAAGAGAAATTTCCTGAGAACGGAACTTGAATATTCCAGTTCTGAGCAAATAATACATAGTTTACATGCGAAAAATGTAAGTAAGCTATATGGTTAAACTGTCATTGCCTATAAGAAGATGTTCTCTATAACTAAAATTAATATATGAACCCCCTCCGAAAAGTCTTGTCTAAAATAAACACTGGTTTTGATAACAAGTAAAAGACAAGTTTGTATATCCTCCTAAAATCTATGAAGTCATACAATTACTTTGAAAGATCATAGGGAATAAAAACTATTGCATTCATTCTGTCTTCAACTAGAAATTTCAATATAATTTTAATTTCATTAGGCACATTTCACTTTCACCTTCAATCATACAAACTTATTCCCGCCGTTACGCAGATTGTCATTTATTATTGTCGGGGGAACAGCGGATATCAGCAGTGTATACCCCGCTGTTACTGCGACATTCATTTGTTAAAAAGACTGTTGAAAATAAGCATACGAACGACAAACAAAATATGCCTATGGGCAATTTCTATATTATTAAAAAAAGACAGAAAAACAATTTTAAAAAACATTTGCAAACAAGCTTCCCAATTGTCTTCGTAAGACAAAAGGCATTAAAACACATCACCCAGTTGGAAGACCAGCATAGCCGAGTGGTTAAGGCATCAGACTTCGAAAGCTCGTCGCTGACAGTCGGAGGCATGAATCCCATCGCAGACACTGAAGAACTTTACTGATTACGAAAACAATAACAGCAAAGACAATGCAAAAAGAAAAAAAAAAAATCGATCACCACTGCTTCCATTAGATTTATTGTATCAAAGCAGATCTGACGAAATGAGAATTGCTAGGGTAAGGACGGGCAGACGAGATCGGTATAGCGGCGGTACTCGACCGGTATAGCAGGGAGGTGGTGACTCAGTGGCGGGACGAGAGCAGCCTGGCCGGAACTTTTGGCGGAGACGGAGCGGCATGCTGCGGACTGCTTTAGTGTAAAATCGTGCGCGGCCCGCCATAGGATCGCCGTCGCCTTGTCAATGGCGCTCTTGGTTACAAAGCATGTCGAGTATGTCTCTCATCCAATCAGGTACAAGTTCAAAGCTTGTTAATTAAAGGAAATGTACTTAAAATCAATCTGTCAATGCCATAAGGCTGTATATAGTGTAAGTTTGTGTATTGCAAAGCTTCAGCAGTCAGAGTCCCATCTTAGAATCTGAAATAGCTTTGTTTTGTATGCGTATGACTACAAATATTCTATTATAGCTTAAAAATACCATAAAGAACATTCGTCATTTAATCAAATCAAGATAAATATTGAAATCTAGAAACAATCTTAAAGGCTTCATAGTATTTTACCCACAAAGCCAATAATTCTTATAAAATTGGTTGGTAATTGCACTGCTTAGCTACGAAAAAATTAGTAGCTCCTAATCTCTCGGATAATGCAAATTTTATGTTCAGTTTGGTGCAGCTAAGCCTCACTATATGAATGAAGAATAGTCTACAAAATCGTGTATTTAAAACCTCCTTTTAGTAACGGATTCTTGAAATATATTTAGATATATATACTCAATCTACGACGAATATTCAATGGTATTTTTAATTTATGAGGAAAACTTCAAAATGTATTATTTGTCATACTTTATCAAAGCGATTTATTTGAATTAAGAATGATTCTTCAAATATTTCTGAGAATATTCCAGGAATAAGTATATTCTATGAATATTCTACAAATAATGCATTGCAAATATCTGTAAACAGTCTACTATTTACTAACTTTAAATTAATTACTTGTATCTATGATTTCTAATGTTGTAAGCTATATGTCTCAGCACGAAGTTATACTGAACATCTTAAGAATAACTGGCGGTTTAAAGTTTCCTTCCTCAAAATTGAGCCAGAAAACTATCGTCTTTTTATGTACGGAAAACCATAATCGTATATAAGATGGTTTAAAAAGTAATAAAAGTGTAAAGTGTAAAATATACACAAAAAATTTAATCACTTCATTTCTTAAAAAAATAATTCAATTCCAACAAAATGTTAAGTACTGCCAACCTTGATTGAGAAATTAAGTCTAGGAAACTTTTTTCTAAAATTATCTGCTTTCACTATTTCTAACTTCAGCGAAAAAGTATGTTTGGAAAAGAAAGTATCTTTAAGATTTAACTGGTATTAATACGTACTACTCGGAACTGTTATTTTGATAAGAGTTTAGTCAAACTGCTATCTATAACAGCTTAGCGAAAAATAACTGTTGTTTATAACAATACAATAAGAAACAAAAGATACAAAACGGAGTATGAGGCTTAAAATATGTTTGGGACACAGAAAACATTCCTTTTTACTTGTTTCTCCGTTACTCACACTTTAGAACATTGATTTAAACAGTATTATGATAAACCCGATTTAGGTGAGGATACCCAATAGATATCCCCTAGAATATTTCAACCTAGATTTTCCCATTTCACGAAAATTTTAATATTTTGACTGCTTTTATATGATTTAGATATAGTCTAGAATAGTTATTATTTAATAAAATTATTGAAAGGTCACTTTCCACTCGAGCACCAAAGGCCAAGAAAAATTTTTAATTAGCTTGCCTTTCATTTGTCAAAAAGTTGCAGAAAACATGCAACCTATAAAATTAAATTGTCAAACGAATTGAATTAAATCGTTGAAATATGTGAAAGTAAGCATAGTAATAATAATTGTGTACATTCGGAGATTATCAGTCTACAAGGAGGACCTGCATCTGTTAGCATTTTAAAATTGAAGGCTTGTGCATAAACTTTTGCACCCGCATATAATCTGATCACTATTATTTCACATATAATCCAAATCTTCTCATGGCACACCTCTTCTAGATGCCATAATATTTTTACGTTATCGGCTCGAGTTAGTTTGCAACTATCACTGTTGTATACATTATTTCCGTCAGGTACAAAAAAGTTACAGTTGTCCGTTGGCATTTGCTAAACCTCTCGCGGTCGGTGTTTCAAGAAAAGTCTTAACAAATTGATGACGATGCTCAGACACATGTGTTTGGATTGAGGCAGTATTGTCAATCTTTAGATGATTTATTAAATTATTATTATTACTATTATTATTATTATTGATCTTATTTAAGATACATGTTGTATATGTCTTTTGTTTTCATTCTCGTATGTTGATCATGTAATCGTTTGCATTACGTTGAAGATCAAAGGTTATGGGCTCAATACCAGCTGGGGCATACATATTGTTAATTTTAGATTTTTTAGAATGTAACAGGCAAAATAACTTAACCAAAGTTAAATTTTCATTTCAGAGTTAGAACCCACAGCCGATAAGGCACCGACTTGAAGATCCCGGAATCGAATCCCGCCTTTAGCAAGTAAATTTGTATTTTTTGTATTTCTATACAAAATAAACTATGCGAAATCAACTTTCGACTAACAATTTTCATCAGGATACATCATGTTCCGCCTGAACGCTATGGGTACAAAACAACTTGTTCTATCTTGCTTCGTGTCGGCCGCACTTGCAAGTTTCGAATAAGTTTATGAAATTTAATGACAAATATTAAGTGAGGAGAGAATTCCAGCCAAGACAGGAGGTGTGAAACAACATGCTCCTCCTTGAGCACTGCAGTGTAAAACAAATTAAAAATCATAAGCATACCGACCAAGTCAAGTAATATTTCTGAATATCATCGTTCCGCTCTAAGTAAAAGTTGTCTACAAACCATAGATAAATTTAAATCAGGTTCAGTACAAGAAGATACCCAAATTTGGCTGGTTTTAAAGTAATGGAAGTACATACAATACTTTCGAACGTGTAAGGAACACTTCTTTATACTAGTGTTTGTGCTAAATATACATTAAAGACTAAAAATGAAATTAATCCACTGATCCAGTAAAATACTTTTACGTCTGGGAACAGTCCCTAAAGATAATTTAAAATTTAAAGAAAATATACTTCTTCACAAAAGAGCATGGGAAAGGTAAAGCTATCCCTTTTGCGATACGCAGGCGCCGTGAACGGAGGTAGCGGGGATGTGGAGGTAGCGATCCACTTATTCTCGACCTATGGTACAAAGTAGGTGGATAGTGAGTGCCACACTTAAGCAGCTTTACCTTCCCAATATGTCCTAAATAATCAAGGACACTCTCGTATTTAATTTGATAGAAGGCTGAGTGCAGCTCAGAGCGCCAGGCATAAAACACTGCAGAAAAGTCTCCAGTGTCCTTCCCGGGATTTCTATCCAGGCCGGGCAATTAATAGTCAAGAAACTATAAGTTTTCAAAAAATCAGCCTGATAGGTAAACAACAAGTGTACAAGAAGCACTCTACCATAAATTGATAATTCTTGTGCACAGCCTCGTACTAGTGGAACTTATTAATAATTTAAAAATCAAAGTAGTCGTCTAAATATATTCTCATTTTCTTGAAAAAAGCAAGCATTTGGAATGAATTAGCCAAATGTAAATATCAAGTGTATAACAAATATAGAGTATATTTGGCGATTTCTAACTAAAAATTCTTCGCTTTCCAGGGATTTCTGTCGAAATTTTTAATTTCAGAGCTACAAACTGGAGTCTTTCACATGTATTGAGAGACTATGTATTAATCCTTCACAGTACTCCAACTCAAATCTTCTTAGTTCCGGTCCAATCAAATTTCAAAAAGCCAAAATCCCTTACACCTCATTTCATGGCAAAAGTAAAAAATACGTATATGTAGCCCGCTCAGACTATATTTAATTACAAACACCTACTGTGTACAATAACTGAGGAACACAAGTGGAAATTGTCCCCGGTTCGGTTTCAGGGATTTTTATAAGGACTTTGAGTCCAGGTCCAACATTATGATATAATTCACAAACTGGTGTCAATAAAAATTATAGCAATCAAACTGTTCTCTGAAAATTTCGCCAAATTTCTAGTTTCACTTATCTATTACAATCAAAATGTGCTTCCTAATTCTCAGACAGCTTTACAAGTTAAAAATTATTAGACATAGAACTATAACTGAAAAATATGAGTTCTTCCCCACTCACATAAAAATATATCTAATTTTCCAAGCAGCGCAATCAACAAAACTATCCACGTTCATTTTTCAGTCCCAATCTTAGGACAATATCTTCAACTAATAGAAGGCACTGTTAAAACACTATTGGTTCACCTAGACCTTCAGATCAAAAGATGGCTTCCTGTAGAACATTTATCATGATCATCAGATTAAGTAATTTCATAATCATTACCCCCAGTCTGCATTAAAACTGTAGGCAGGAAAATTCAGAGTTCGGTTGGTGGCCAACACTAACGGCGCTGACATCAAATTATAGTAAAGAGTTTGACTCTATACCAACACATAATCTAAATTATTACGAATCAAAAATTACATTAAAATCATTTGCAATATCCTCTCCCACCCTCTACCATATTCAGACTTCCGTTCTATAAGCCACAATCAACATGTTATCAGTTGCAGAGGTCCATTGAGACAAATGTGCTGGGTTCAAATCCTGCAGGCGACTATTGTGATAAACATAAACGAAATTATTCGTAAGAGATTAAAAATTAAAATTAAAAGATCTCGGATTCGAATCCCGACTGCGGTATAATTATTTCTCATTCATATTAACTAAAGTGCCGAGGCCAAAGTTGCCAGTTTAAGATCTAATAAAATATTAAAAATTATTAGAAAATAAATAAGATTACTTTCTTCTTCTCTAATAATATAATCGTAGATTCAATATGCAGAGCACAGTACAAAATTGCACAAGAAGAATTCGTCTACACAGTTCTCAAATGAAGCTGAATAAACAATAAATCCACAGCCCTGACTTGCAAATATTTATACAAGTGTAAACTGTCTAGAATATTCTTTTTGTTCAGTGACCTAAAATATCTTTCTCGAAGTCTTCCTTCCCAATTTAAAATTATTTGAGATTCCCCCACGCCATGTTTAAGCAACCGTATTACTGAAAGGTTAATCAAATACTTCGTTTCTTCCTCAAAAAAATAAACCCATCTGCGTTCTTCAAGTAATCCACCAAAATCGTTCCTTTCTAAATAACATCTTAAATCTAAGATTCTGAATTTAATGGAATGATCATAAAATCATTCCTTTTATTCGTCTTCACCAGAAATTACTTGTTTCTGACCTGGCTTGTAATAAACCGTATATTTTCTACTTTTTCCTTCTTTAGAATTATCTGACGCACAAGTAACAAAATACCGTAAGATGGTTTAGTTAGTAAAAAAACCTTTTCTTCTCTGAGTTTCTAAGGTGCCTCAGACAAGCATATATTTAAGATTCCGTTGTAAACTTACAAACAAACCAAATGACAAACAACTTGTTCCCTTCTCCTGGGAAGTGGAACTGCAATACAATAAAAAAAAACGCGTCCATCCATTGTCCGATTAGCAACCAAAATTCCGAAATATCCTATTTGCTAGCAATACCCACAATACAACCTATAAATCTATTTCTTATGTGTTGTCAAAATGACTGTCCTGATTTATTGTGCTATTCAATACAAGTCTTTCTCAAAACATATGATTTCAATTAGAAAAAGGACAGCATCTCACTTCAAAAGAAAAAAGAAAAGCGTCCTTTCTTGTCGCCAAAATTTGCATGACGTCTTTGGTTTTTTCATTGTTTCGTTTGATATCAGCTTATTTTCTCTGCGATCAACAGGCCACAGTTACCTAAGCTCGTCACATGTGTGAGGTATGACCTCACTCGACGAACATTATCCTGAGACATGGGGGAATTGTCTCGGCATTCGCCTGGTGAGCTGAGGCAAACTTGAGATAACCTTAGTTAGTTTACTTCATGTCATCGTTCCTTCCCGTAATTTTATGGAGGCTGCGATCGTGATAGAGAGTTGTATCATTTGTAATGAGGTACTCTCGGCTTTGGTACCCGGTGGGGACAAAAGTGGTTCTCAACTTACTTCAAACTATAGGTCCCACCCTTAGAACGACATCATTCAAAGGAAGGCAATGAATAACCACAATTGGTTCACTTCAAGCAGCTTAGAGTAGTAGACCTGCCTCCAGGCAGAATGCCCATCATCATTATTCAGCCTGCTTTTGAGGAAAACACCCAGGAAAACTTTCTGGGGATGATACCTACTAACTAGGACCTGGCAGGTAACCTTCCAACATCCTCTCCCCCACCCTACTCCGGCCTGAACCTGAGATACCTAAAGCCCATAATTAAATGCTAATTAATCACAGTTAGTTATAAACAAATAACTCGTCGACACGCGATTTTTCAGCCTCTGTTTCGAAACAAGAAAGCAAGCAATAGACACTTCAGGAAGAGGAAGGAAATATCTTTCGGGTAAGATGGTAAAATTACAAAGATAAATAATAAGAAGAAGAATTAAAAAGCACTGCAACGACATTGAAATCTTTCCAAGGTAGGTGCTGTGCTTATAATATGCTTTCTTTATCTTTACTCTTTTCTGTTATCGTTTACCTCAAAACCAAGCGTCTGATTTTATGTTGTCCCCAAATATAGACAGAAATACTTCAAAACGCATCAAAAAGTTGTTTGTGACAAAGATGCATCAAAAAATGAGACTGCAGTTCTAAGCAGCGTGAATAATAATAAAATAATTAATAAGGTCAAAACATATTTAAAACTCGACAAAATAAAGTTTTATTTTACATTTTTATTTACTTATTTATTTAAAAACAAAAAGTAAATCCAAATGATCCAATAATCCATACAATTTTGTACATTCCATCACAGGACTTCTTCGTCTGGTTGTTCAAATGTGTAGCTCGGTTGCAGATGTATGAAGAATCTTGTTCCACCTACAGTCGTGTCCAGACCTTCTCGTGCAAGTTAGATTTAGCTTTTAACCGCTCGACGAAGTCCTCTGGACCACACGTAATATTCTAGAAGACTGTTTTATTTAAAGCAGTGATGCCCAACCTAATTTTGCCCATGAACCACATTAAAATTTAGCATGATTTTTATGGGCTAGCGCATCCTCTGACATAAATAGCAAACAAATTGTACGCATAGTTTAATTGCAGCTTTTAAACGCTAATATCGCAAACGTAAGAAAATCCTTGACAGATAAAGACAACTAATGTTTGTAAAAACATTACCAAGAGGCCAAAAACAAAGAATTAAAATAGTTTTTGGTTCATACAATTTATTAACGCGATATGTTACGGGCCATATAAGTTATCGGCGCGAGCCGTAGGTTGGGCATCGCTAATTTAACGCTTTATTTCTTTTATCTTATTTTATGCAACTAGATTCTACATGATGTGATAAAAATGAACATGGAACATGCTTTACACCGGATAATAATTATTCTGAACTCTCTAAATGTCTTGCTTTTAAATTTAAAACAGTTGTACACTTTTAAAAAAATATAATTTAATTTACTCAATAAATGTTGTACATGGCAGCTGTCTAAAATGTGGCACTGCGGATAGCAAGATATGTAGCCAAAAGGAAATATGTTTAAAGGATTGCCACTCCAGTTTGATTCTAATATTGTTAAATGATGCAAAGTGTTATATTTGAACAATATTTGATTGTAAATTGCTGCTAGTTTGGAAGTAACTGAATGACGAATTTGCCGAGAGTTTAGGCAGCTTACGTTATAGAATTGTGTTAAAAAGGGATAAATTAGAAACGTTAATAGATATTCTGTATGTGAACACCAAACCAGCGAAGGCAATCTTAAAGCATTACCCGTTTGTCTAATTAAGGAAACCTAACGATCTTACACTCCATTGTCACTTTTGTGAACTGCAAAGTGCAAAATCAGTGTGCAAAATACAATATTAGATTTCAGCGGCTGACTACGATTGAGGCGGCCAAGGTGTAAATTCCGCCCAAGATACTGGAGAATTTTCTTCATTTAACCCATTGCTGGCGCTCTCATGTGCACTCAGCCGTCTATCAAATTGAGTACCTGAGTGTTCT
The DNA here is from genome assembly GCA_022664845.1 of Lepisma saccharinum. Taxonomy (NCBI): domain Eukaryota; kingdom Metazoa; phylum Arthropoda; class Insecta; order Zygentoma; family Lepismatidae; genus Lepisma; species Lepisma saccharinum. The sequence continues at coordinate 48,674 of JAGDQP010010419.1, forward strand.
TTGTGCTCCTGGGCACATTGGGAAGTAAAGGCTGCAAAGCCTGTAATAGACTACACTACCTCTCTTCGAGCTGTAAGTTGAAAATGTGGAGCGCCACCTCCGCATCCCCCGTCTGCCGTTCGCGAGGCATACACGTAGTTACCTTTTAATAGTATGACGTAGTTACCTTTTAATGGTATGAATATTTCGTTCTCCCCCAAGAAAGCCCTCTATAGATCCACCTTCCGCATTACCAGCATCAGATATTGAATAAGGTATGTGATATCGATATACGATGTTGAACGTTATCTTTAATCTACGTTAACCAAGATATCTGGCATCTACTCTGAAGTTCATGGCAAATTTAGTCGAAGTCGCAGTAGGTAATTACTGAACTATCCCATTTAAATTAATGTGGCACAATCTTAGACGGACAAAATCGCAGTCACCCACCCCTTCACCTCCAAAAAACTTCTTTACCGGTACATGAAATATCGTTCCGTTAATTTCAGATTTACTTGGTTGTTTTGAGCATTGGTTTGTGATAGATTCGTTGGTTTATTTATGACAAACAGTGTTGAAAATGGGGTTCTATATGCCGGTTTAATTCACCGGTACTACTTCTCTTCTATATTTATACCGGGATTTTTATTAGATTCCAATACCGGTATTTATTCTGAATCTGATTTATAAATAGCTAAAGTTATTACTTCGGAGATATACCATCACTTCTAAATTTCTATTTCTAGTGCTACAGATAAAAGCAGACATTTTTGCACGCATGCTACTTTTTTCCAAGACTCGTAGTTTTATTCTTTTCTTTGTATGTGTAACCATATAATTGTTCGTGAAATGTTGCTCTTTCTATGTGTAACCATACTGATGATAGCTGATGCTCGTGAAATGTAACAAGAAGTGATGTTTTCTAAGGATAGCCACATGAAAGTAAGTACCACGCACTTTAACGTACTTACTAATTGAAAGCATAATTACAGGACGATAGCCGTGAACATTTGGCTTCATGAACAACGAAGTCTTATGGTTATAAATTACTTTATTTGGTCTCAGAAATTTTCCCGTTTGTTCCAAAGGTTGTAACTGCTCTTACATGTTACTGCTGTCTAGAAATAGCTGAACTCTGAAAATGGAGATGTATATGATGCCGGGATCCTTTAGACACAAGAGATTATGCTTTGTTCCTAACAGGTTGATGTTTGTAATTTAACTATAGTATATGTGATTCAAATATATTATTATTTTTTTATCAGGTGTCTATTGGCACAATTCAAAATAAAAAGTGAAAATAGAAAGGTGCAGGAAGTTTCACCCAAAGTTCTCGAGTTAATTAATTACATCACCCATTATGAACGGACAGAAATCTAAAAAAAACGCACATGTAAAAGTAAAGCACAATATACAAGTACTTTCTCTACATGTCACTACTTTTGATGTATGCAAGAATGAAAATAAAAATACAATCTGTTAAATTTCGCATTTATTTTGTACAACGTAAGTGGTTAAAAAGGAAAGAGTATTTGCTACAGCTGTGTCTACAAATATAATGCTTTATGTCCGACCGATAATGTAAAATGCCTGGCCCGCAGGACCACTATGGCTGGGCTTCTGGCCGACCTTGGGCCACTTTCGTCCTTAGAATTTAAAAGTTGTATATATGAGAAAATTATTTGTCCAGTTGGAAATGAAGAATCAGACCCTGCACCAAGGTAAAAGGCCCGTGCCTCGTAATCAGCCAGGAAACCCCCCCGCGAGGCATGCCATCGAGAAGGAATTAAATTATGTAGGATACTTTGTAGTGAGGAGTCTAGAACCGTATACATCAAAAGTGCACAGGGAGTATTTAATATGAACCTCTTTTAGATTAGTTGTATTTGAGATTCTTTTTTTTAAGTGCTTGCACAGGATTTCTGTAACTTAGAGTCTCAAATAATTTATTTGGTTTAATTATTAGTTGAAGAAGTTTATTGTCTGTTATAAAGTCCAAAAGCCAGTTAGTAAGCTGGGAAATTTGTTGATTGGGAAATGAAAGTCAGATATCAATCTTTATTGTTATTTTTTATATTCGTATGTGTGCTTCATTTTATATGCCTTCTTAATTTCGTTGTAACCATGTCGAAATAGCACAACCGGATAGGCTATATACCTTGTCATAGGTTATTAATAATGAAACTGTGATTAGGTCAAGTATACGCTATACAGCAACAGGCTCAAGGAGTATTTTATTTTTCTAATTTTCGTTGCTAACAATGAACAATCTATTACAAAGAGCGTGCAATAAATGGCAAAGGACGACCGCCTGACAGTGCACGGTTTAACATGGGCGGCTGATATATATCAATTAATGTGTAGTATTCTTTAAACGTTTCAAGGAAAACATATCGCAGAACATGTGATTTAGTATCAGTGTTCATAATGATTATAGGTAAAAACTTGCTGAACTAATGTTTCCAGCGAATACTTAAGAGAAGATGATTAAAGAGACCAAACAGTGTATTGTGTATTTATGTACAAGCTGTCAGACTAACCCGGGCTGAGTTGCTTTGTATCGTCCTTTCGGATAAGTCAATTCTGGTGTGCGACGGTGATCGCCAGCTTGTATGCTAGTGGTATGAAACGGATGCAAACCGCTCTTCTAAAAAAAGTCACAGAGGTTTGAGTATTGTACGGTTTTGTTCGCAGCGTTGTTAATATGATGGTGCAATGGCGTTTCTAAGGGTCATACATTGTTTTCTCATAATTCTGTATAATGTTAGTTCCTTTACTTGAAGGAAGCAAAATTTGGCTTAGCTGAAAGTCAGCGTCTCTGTTTAAATTATTTTATCTTAAGAAATTGTGTTGCGTTGATTCTATGTCAAATGTAGTTTTATCGTTGCACAAAATTTCAATGTTGTTCCTACAAATTCAAGCCTAGAGATTTCTATCTTTCAATTCAGGAGTTCTACCAACTCCGATTTTTAATTTTCTTTCTTGTTCATTTTTAAAAGAGCTTTATTGTTACACGTTTTGATATTCACAACAACGAAGAAAAACGAAAACAAAAAATCGGCATTGATCGAACTCTCGAATTGGTTGGTTATGAACTTTCTTCCATGAAAGTTTGAACTCTCTAAGCTTGAATTTGTAGAAGCAGCATTGAAATTTCGTGCAACTATAAAAATACATTAGACATATACGGAGGTAGTGCTGACATGTTTTGTTGGAGATCGTTGCTTTACATTAACCTTAAGATAAGGCTAACGAAAATGTTACGGTACTTTCATATAAAAAAATCAGTACCGTATAATTAGACTATGCTGTGGCCGTTGGGCTTACAGCATTTTACCACACCACTTACGGTTACCGTAAAAATGTTGACAGTAACATTTACGGCATTTTAAAGTACGGTCAACGTAAATGTAACGGTATTGTACCATAGAATTTACGGTTGACGTACAACGATACAATACGGTGACCGTGGAGTTTACAGCAGTTTACCATACTGTTTACGCCGGCCGGGTGGCCGAGCGGTCTGCGGTGGTAAGCCATCGGCTCGAAGGTCCCGGGTTCGAGTCCCGGCAGGGCATGGGTGTGGATTTTAACACTTAACAGCTAAAGGCGAATCGTGACGGCCGAAGTCCGAAGTTACTAGACTGGCCCATATAAAAATAAAGTTTACCGAAGTTTTTACCATACTATTTACGGTTACCGTAAAAATGATGGCCGCAAAATGTACGGTACTTTAACGTACGGTCAACGTAAATGTTACGGTACTTTACAGTTGCCGTATAATAGAAGAATACTGTAACTGTAAAATTTACGGTAATTAGTTGGTAGCGAAATTTGACGGTTATCGGGCTGTAAATTTACGGCTCATTTTTTAACGGTGTACACGGCTTTAGCAGTTTCTTTTTATGTCATTCTCGGTCCTTAAATGACCGATCTCTGGTTTGTTAAGTTCCACTTTTATTATGTGAAATGCCTGGGAATATTCACCTTCACCATTTATAAGGCAGCAATCCAGAATATGTTTAGAGCACCTTTTCGCAATTAGATTATTTATTGTGTTTTACAGGAACGGTTGCTCTCGTAAATGTTATCTCCTTTATAGTTACCTTCTAATGTGGCTGTTTCATATTAGAATCAACTAATTTCGTTAATAGCCGGTGAGTGAGATACTTGGAGTAGTCGAGTTTTGCAACTAATCAGTGCCTGTAAAACTACTTATGATAGAATGCAACTTTTCTATATCTGATGTCATCGTGTTAACTTCTTGCTCTCTGTAGAAAGTCAAAAGTCTCCCTAGTGAGATTTTAATATATTGTGTTTCAAGCTGTTTGGAATTCATAGTTGGTTGAACTCTCCATTATAGGAGTCTTTCACAATAATTAGTGTATAATGACACCTGTTTTTTCCTTTAAACTTTTACTCCATGCTGCATGGTGTTCAGTATAATAGTGATTTCTACCGGAAGTCTCAATTTATCTACTTGGGTTAGTCACCAATCTTTGTTTTCTGTAGATGCTTTTTGAGCGTCTGATTTAGACACATTGCTTTCGATAAATAAAAACGATAAAATAAAATTTATGGGTGGTAACAGCACTATCACATTGCTTTTCTAGCAGTGTACACTTACCGTTTTACGCAACATATGCTCTCCCCTATAGTGACCATACTTTGTTTTATCGTTATTTTCCTAATCGCCAAAAGTACTATAACATCTTTACGATTACAACAGTGGCGGAGCCAGAATTGTGTGGAATGCGCTCTGGTGGACATTCTTGATACCTTCCAGCTAAGTGATTCTTTAAGAATAGATATGTCGTATTCGTCATTTCTTGCTGTTATCATCGAATATGACACCAGTATTCTTAAAAATGTGATATTTCTAGATAATCTTGTTTTCTCCACTAACAAATTGACGCTTTTTCGGAGATTTTTTTTTAAAATTATGATATACTAAAAATAATAATTTCCTTTTAGGGTGCGCGCGATACCTCTCTAGATCCGCCACTGGAACACAGGTAAGTTTATTACGTTTCGGTGTAGTGCTTAGTGTTTTTTTCACTCAAACTTGGAAACCAGACATTTTAAAATAAAAACAAATGTGCCAATCACTTTGGCCACCAGTGCCAATTACCCAGATAACACCGTAAACTTACAGCAAGTTTGAAATTTCAAGTAAACGAAATGCTAAATAAGGCAATAAATGCCGGGCTCAAATTACCCTAGAAAGTCATATGGTGCAAACCAAAGATAGTTGAACAGTTAAATATAAAGGAATAAGTTTGCAATGCCTTGAAATTACTATTTGCATGATTAATAACTAACCTATCAATATGTTATGATCTATTTAGTGTGTTTCGATATTTAATTAAGCAAGTTTAAATTAGTCTGTCGATAAGTCTGGTTAAATTAAGCTAGGGTTAATTCAATTATTATGTATACAAAAGATAAATATTCATGGCTATGAAAAATACAATAATGTAACACCCAAGGGTGCCGATCCCGGGGGGGCTTTGGGGGCCCTGAACCCCCTCCTCCAAAGTTGAAGTGGACCCCCCAATGGGAGGGCCCAAATGATAAGGTGAAGTCGGTTCTCCTATTTCTACAGTACATGATTATTCATTTTCCCTTTCTACTAAGCTTATCTCCGTTTGAAAAATCTATTTCATTGATAAATTTCTCCCTGAAACTCGTGTTCTATAGTACTTATATAGATTACATCACGTATAATATCCCTCTCCTGGCTAAAGGACTTCGTGCATTGCTTGTGTTGTTTCTGGAATTTCGTGCATAACATCGATAAAGATCATTTAATAAGAAAAGAAAAGAAAGAATGAAAGAAAAATGAAAACGTATTTTCTGTCGTTTAACGCTCGGAACGCCAAGTTCGGGTCATAAATGACCCATACAGTCAAAATATTACTTTTGTCCATTAGTCATTAAATGGAAGAGTGAAATTCTGCGTACTCTTCACGTACGTGTACAAAAATTTTATGGAAGAAAATGATGTTAAACCCATGTATTTATTGTGTAATTATTTAAGAAAATCAAGCATGAGTCAATTTGACCCAATCTTGGCGTTTTGTGTAATTATTTTTAAATATCATTTTATATTAAAATAACAAGCTGTTGTCGGTTCTAATGATCGTCGGTTCTCTTTCCAAACGACATACACTTTATAATTTATAAATCAAGGAGCGAAGAAACGTGGACGATGCTGCTTGTGTAGTAAGAGAAGTACTACGCATACTGTCAGCAATGTAATCCCTTCATTTGCAAGAATCAGAACACAACAGATACGGTGTGCTTTACATCTAAGAGTAAGAGAGTAAGGTAGTTTGATTCTGGTAATTTTACATGTGTAAATAAGTAACTAATTCATTGTACCTTCATTTTTGTGCAGCCATGAAAATAGTTACAAGGTTAATATAATGTATTATTTTTTCTGTATTTTTCATTACTTTGTAGTATCTACTTGAAAAAATAAAATACAATAAATAAATACAATACAATGCAATAAATACAATACAATGAATACACCCATACTCTAAAATACCTTGATTTCGAACAAATAGTTTATTTCATAAGAGAAATATACATGCGTCGAAAATGACTCATCTTGGCTTTCCGTCAGATGAAATTATCATGGCGTTCCGACGGTTAAGGATCATTCATCGTGATTTTGCCATATACAAACATAATTTAAGAAAAAGAAAAGTAAGCGACAAGAAGAAATCACACAAAGTAGGTGTTGATTTGCACTAGGAAATATATCCGTCAAACTGCTGTTTAGATGCAATTATTCTTTACCGTTAATACCGTAATTTTGAGTTTCCAATACAACATATAAAGCGGGAAAAAATATACATCGAGTAAGAACAGTATTTGCACAAGTTCAACAAAGAGGAAAAACAGACTGTATCGCACGTAAAATACGAACCATTTCGAAATCTCTTGCCCATTTATGATAATTTGGATACCTTAGATAGAATACTATAGAACTAACTACCACTCGATACACCTGTAAGGTAACAGGCAACGAGAGAGTGAGAACTACGTAAATTCATCGCAAAAAAGTATTTGGACAACTGTAATGTGCCACCCCAGCGCCCTTATTTTTTGTGTATTTTTATATGCAAATCACGTTATTTGCATCTCATTTATTAAACATAGCACCTTTTTTTTTTTGCATATCATTATTTTCATGTAGATTATTATATTTCTTT
>JAGDQP010010420.1:0-55872 GCA_022664845.1 Lepisma saccharinum
TTTATGACCCAAATCCTAAAGTGCTCTGCAACCAGTCATACGCAAGATCGTTGCAGCCTAGTATTTATTTTAGGATAAAGAAGTTCATATTAAAAAAAATATGCTTTTAAAATATATCAATATATTAAAGTAACAATGGAATATTGTATTGTTACCCAACTTACGTCGCTGTGGAAAATTTCATCATTGTATGACGTCGGGAAATTAATTAAAGTAACGTTGAAAAATTTGAGCACACCACGAACCATTGTAAACTAAAGAAAAGTCTGTAAAAAGAACAGAAAATTTTGATTTATGCCGTCTCAATATATTTCCAAGTTGCTATTATCTTCGTTCATAGAGTTGCCAGATACCATTACCTTTGGGAGATAAACCTCGAAATTCTGTGTTGATAAATTTCAAAATGGGCAAATGATGTTAAACATAGGTTTATGAAAAGTATCATTATACATGTTGATGTGTATTTATTATTTCGAAGCACATTGAAGCGAAAGCTTCACGCAATACTGGAAAATATATTTTGAATTTTACTTTTAAAAATATAACATTGACAGAAACATTTACAAAATGACATCCTGACGTTAAAAGTGTTGTCAATATGTAAAAGAAAATATGCTACAAAATATTTTCCAGAAAGACAATAAAATGTTTCGGAAATAACGATTTTTTAAAAATGTACCGGAAATATTTCATGCTCTGTTTAAGTACAGATTTAAACGCTGGTTGAATATAAAAACATGTATACATACAATGAAGGTAGTTATCTGGCAACCCTATGTGCAGAAACATTACAAATTGATTGAGAGAGGACATATCAATCATTTCAGCTCTTAGCGATGTTTATTTTTTGTGCGTGTTTAAACCTATTGTAGTGTATTCTGGCAATAAAAATACTAATTTGTGCAGTTAAGTAATGATGCGTATATATTCTCATTGTCTGTTTTCAAATTTTGGAGTACCCAAGAAATTACCGAAGATTTCGTCGTTTTGATACAGTCCTCCCCAATATGTGAACGCGCAGAAATTCGGCCCAGTGTAGACTCACCCTTAAGAACACAAGTGTTTGCCCCTTTCCACTTATGAATAATTTGATTCAAATCACAGAAGTAAGTTAGAAAAGTCAAGACGTTTTTTTTCTAATTATGCACATTTGACGGATATTTCGGTGGGTCTTGGGTTCGATGCCAGCGGCCGACCATTCTGACATGTTTTTCCTCACTCTCACCAGGCAAATAGTACCTTCAGCTTAGGCTCTTGCAGACTCTTTCCCGCATCATTTTCCTTATCCTAACCCAGCCTGAGCCATAGATACCTAAATTCCATAAATAAATAAATAAATTCAAGATTCAAATGAACTAGAGCTTTAGCCATTTAAAAAAACTCGAAGAAAAAGCTCCGTTTAAAAGTACTATACATGATGAATCCTTCTTTTCAAAACTTTAAATATACAAACCTTTCTTCACAGTAATTCAGACTTTCACGATGAACCCAAGATTGGTATTCCAGAAGATTGGTATCACTTCCAAACATCTTTTAACACTAGAACGACGGGAGCGGTCAAGTTGACCGCTGCCACAAATATTTATTATTTTTCATTTATATAATTATTTACTGCAATTACACCTAGAACGACGGCTGCGGTCATATTTACTGCATGGTTTCTTCTTTACTAAACGATAAGAATATTACTAAGATAAGAGGTTCAAACACCAAGACTGACGTTGAGATTATAAAAGATAATAATAATTATTACTATTATTGCCATCAACGATTTTCGACCCATAAATTGTGGTACGTGGTTCTATTTGCACGATTGTTTGACTACATGTGTTTCCGTCAACTGATATCAGCAGCAATCACGTGGTATTGCGTCATCCATCATTAGCAACGTGGCATCACGGAAACAAGGGAAAATAGCGTTAGTTCAGTGTTGTATTCGCACGAGGAAAGATGTCTCGCCGTCGAGGTCTGAATAGTAAAGATGTCGTTCGATATCTTAGCAGTCTTTCTAGTGACCAGTCTGGAAGTGACACCGATGCACAGGACTTTGACCTAAGTAGTGAAGATGAAGACCAATATCAAGATATGGGCAGTGACAGTTCGGGAAGTGATGTGGAAACCGACTCTGTTCAAGAACCAAGTAGTTCTAGCAGTGGCGGTTATCCTCAAAGGGTTGCTAGTTCCACCTCTCAAAATTCCAATTTGGATTCAAGTGCTACTTCTATGAAAGTCAGAAATGGAACAGTGTGGGTTGTATACAATCCAACTCGTTGTTTTTAGCCAAAGAAACTTGCTCAGCATAATACAAGTAGGCAAAAAACCTGGACTAACGCCATACTCGAAACGTAATATTTGTGAAGGGAGCCCTGTGAGTGCATGGAAACTTTTGATAAATGATCACATGCTAAACCACATACAAAAGTGCACAGAGTCAGAAGCTGCAAGACAAACGGGTAACAACAATTGGAGTGTGTGTTGCAGAGCTTGGTAAGTTTATTGGTGTGTTGTATGCTCGGGGGGTTAATTGTGCTAAAAGTGTTGAACTGGACAGCCTGTGGTCAGAAGACTGGGGGATTCAGTTTCTCAGAAACGCCATGCCAAGAGATCGTTTCAAGAGTATTCTTCGTTATTTGCGCTTTGATATGAAAGAAAACCGGCAATGTCGAAAAAAGCAAGACAGGTTTGATCTCATATCTGAACTTTGGGGAAAATTGACTGAAAATTGCATATTATGTTATGTACCCCGAGAGACTGTGTGTGTTGATGAGCAGTTATTTCCGACAAAGGCACGTGGCCCATTTACTCAATACGTGGCAAAAAGCCGGATAAATTTGGCATTATATTTTGGGTCGCTGCAGATGCGGATACCAAATATTTTCTCAATGGAATTCCATATCTTGGAAAGGACGACAACCGACCTCAGAATGAGACGTTATCAGAATATGTGGTTCTTCGATTACTATATCCTTTCCTGAACAAAGGGAGAAACGTGTGTACAGACAATTTCTTTACGTCACTTAACCTAGCAGAGAAATTGAAGAATAAGAAAAACGTCACTGTAGGCACCATGAGAAAGTCAAGACAGGAGGTACCAGATGAAATAAAATCAAGTAAGAAACCACTTTATTCAACAAACGTTCTGAAACATGACGATATTAGTCTTACAGTATACCAAGGCAAACGCAACAAAAATGTATTAATTTTGAGCTCTCTTCATCCTGACATGGTAATTGGGTCAGATACAAAAAAGAAACCAGACACAGTGGTCTACTACAATAACACGAAATATGGTGTAGATATATTAGACCAAATGGCTCGAAAGTACTCAGTGAAATCTGCTTCACGAAGATGGCCGGTTCATGTTTTTTGTAATATGCTGGACTTAGCTGGGATAAACAGCCGGATACTGTACACAAATGTCACAGGACAGGGAATAAGTAGAAGGAAATTTCTTCAACGTTTGGCCGTTGAACTCTGCACTCAACAATGTCACAGTGCAAAAAGACCAGCAACTGGAACTCCTTCCAACAGTCCAGTGGTAAAGGAACCTTGTCGTCAATGTTACGTTCCGAAGTGTCGCAACAAATCTCGAGATGAGTGTGACAAATGTAAACAACCGACTTGCGGGAAGTGTACAAAAAAGTGACGAAGATTTGCATACAGTGTGACGTTGATTGAAACTGTCATGGAAAATATACTGTGAAATAATGTTGTCAGTGGAATAGTATTTATAGGACATATCCATTTGCAAACAATCAATTATCTTTTTTCACTGTGTATTTTATGAAATAGTGTTATGGCAAAGATATAATGACATGGTGCTGCCTCTGGAAATAGTGTTGTCCAGTAATTGTATTCATAATTAAATATAATAGAAGTGAAAGTAAAATATAACATTAAGTGTTTTTTGTTGCATTAATAAAATGGCAAAAGTGATTGCGGTCAAATTGACCTCTGCCGTCATTCTAGGTATATCGGAAACCCCGTCGTCCTAGTGTTAAAGTCAGTTAACCACAATATGTCAATCCATATCGTAATGAGATAGTAACTGTGTCAATAGGTTAGTGTTTATGTCAACACAAACAGCAGACGACAGTAAACCCTGGTGGTGGAACAAAGAAGTAATAAGACACACCTCCAGAGGAAGAAGAAGAAACCATTATAGAAAGGGACCAACAACAGGAGTCCTACATCACAATCAAGTGGTCACTTCTCCCTTCTATAATCCTGGGACCTGGTACGGGGTCCGTCACGAGTCAAATATACAAAGAGCAGTGATCCACTTAGTCACATAGCATCAAAAAGGCACGAGTCCGAGATAATCCTAGTTATACTTATAAATCGAGCTAAGTGAAATATTATTGTATTATACATATATTGGAAACTTTCATAATAAATTGGTGTTGGGAAAACACAAACCAAGACTTGTTCTATTCACAATGATTCCTACTCGATCCCGTTCTACCTGAATTTATATGACCCGTAAAGGATCATAACGATATCTATGTATTCTTAAGAACAGTCTTCCTTCAAATGTGTGTGGAGATTGACAGATAGGAATGAGCTTTCACCTGAAACACAGGTGAAACTACGTCACTTTTAGATCCATTGATGCAGACCTTATATTCCAGCTTTGTCCATCCGTAACGTTTAACTCTGGAACTGCTATAGCTACGAAGGTGGTTGAGATGATGTTGGAAAGGTCTCGGCAAGACAAGGTAGCCATCTTGATTGGTGCAGTGTTCCCACACCATTTTTTAAAAATCACTTTTGGCAATTTTTTCCCATTCCAATATATCTATCTGCACCAAAACTGGCATAAACATTATTCGATACAATAGAAAAATACTTCCCCTTTTCCCCCAAAGCACCCGAGCTGTCAATCAGTGTTCAAAATGTGTAGCTCAAACGACGTCTTAGTTAACTAGCTCAGAACCACCGAAACATTTTTGAGCATGCGCAGCAGTTGTCAGTGTTACGGGCCGCTTTGCTTCCATACCGTTAGACCTATTCGCACCAACATTCGACACAACAGAAAAATACTGTGGTTGTTCCCGTCTGTAAGGACCGCAAATGTCAATGTTTCCAACCTATTTTATAAATAAAAATGAATATGTGTGGTATGCTATGAAGGGACCGAAGCCTTCGCTATTATTGGTATAATCACAGCGTTAACTTTTTAAGATGAATCAGTTTCCTTACACAATCCCGCAATATTAGTTCTGAACGTTGCTTCCGTGCCAACATAGCCTTATTTGTTACTGCTTAGACCTCCTCTCGCTCTTAGTTTCAAAGGACATAATTGTGTTAAACCATTACATCATCTCCCTTCTTTCTTGGTTCACACAGTCTCCCGCAAAAACGTTATTCGTTGTGTGTGCTTTTCGTTTTAACATCACCACGCAGTCTATTTTCTAATAAACCATACCAAGGTACTAGGATCAATTCGTTAAAATGGATAAAAAAATATACAGAAGTGTTTAAAACTTCTACAATATATCTCTTACCACTAACAAAACTCTTTCGGGATAGTGTGTAATTATTTGATAAACGTTACGTTGTGTCGCCATTTGAGAAAGGAATTCACAACAAATCAAACAGATTATAATATACAATGCATGTTTGTTAAAAAGAAAACAAAATCGTCAGGACTCCGAGGGACACATTTGATCTAAGGATGCCGGGACGGTATACAATAAAATGTGAATGTGATGTCACTTACAGTGAAGTTCAATGCAGGCTAAACGAACACATTAGAGCCATAAAGTACAGTTACACACAAAAACCAACCGTTTCAGAACATAAGCACAAAATACTCTTTGAAAAAAAGTGTATCCTACATGCCGAAAGCAGTGATTCTAGAATCTGTGGACATTCAATTGAATTGAATTGATAATCAAATGAACAAAGGAAGTGGTTTTATACTTACTTGCTAGTGGCACAAGTGAGGGCCATATCGACATCTGACGGACATAACAATCAGCCCAGAATAACAGAGAATGTTGAATTTGTGATAAAAGAAATAGGGGAAGAAAACAAGAGATCAAACGTACAGATTCATAGTACAAGGTGAGTTTCATTCAAACTTATAGTTATACCGGTACTTTTGATTGCAACAATGCTATAATATATTTACAAAAGAATTGTAAAACTTAAAAAAGATACTCTGACATGTTATAGTAGGAAAGCTAAGTCAACGAATTCCCGAAAGAGTTTAATTAGTAACATAAGGAAGTGCCTGTATGGAGGACTAAAGTCTTATGTCAGATCCGGCAGATCGCCATAGTAACCCGCCATGTTAGTCTTAACAAACGGGTGTTTAGCAGTAGGTTTGTAGTATTCGATATACAACTCGTTATGATTGTGCTTTGTGCCAAATCATCATCATTACAATGTAAGAGACACGTGCTATTTATTTTTTCTTCCTGTTTCCAAAGTACTGAAACTAAAAAATGTAGTGGAAAGAGCCAATTACGTAAGTAAACGAATTCCTTCCAATAGCATTGAACGCAATTTTGAATACGTTGATATGATTATAATTCATCGTTGATTGCGGAGTTCTTGATTTTAAAAAAGTGATGATCATATCTGGGGCAACGCCCTAGCCGAGCTGGTCTACCGGTTCCCGTAAGATTACCGAAGTCAAGCAGCTCTGGGTCTGGTCAGTGCTTGGACGGGTGACCGTTGCAGTACTCCAGATGATGTTGCCTGTGCGGCGTCCACCCAGCGTCGTGAGGCCAACTGGGGAGCTACCTGAGCGATAACCGGCATTAACGGCGAGGAGGAGCCGAGATGCTGACCATATCTCACCTCTACGGCATGATTGCCAAAGCCGGCTGGTAGGCCTGGACCCTTAATGGACTGTCGTGTCACGTTTTTTTCTTTTTTTTATACATATATAATTATATCTAAGAAGCTAAACTGAAGTTGTTAATTTGGTTATAGTTAACGACACACTCAAGAAAGTAAATGCGAGTGCTAAAACGAAGAAACCCTTGTACCCTATGTGCAGCTGCGCAAATTGATGTTGTAGGTAAGTATACAAGGTATAGCATAAATCAAGATTTCGAAAGTTAATAGTACTTTTGCATGTGTTTCATGAAAACATTAATTACCAGAATAAAAAATTAGCTACTCACCTCAATTTATTATATTTACTGTTCATATGTCCTTTCTTGCACTTTCCCTCGTATGTGCATCGAATGTCGGTCATATGTAAGCAAACGTACATGTTTGAACTCCACAGCATTTTCTACTCTTTCAGTTTCCGCTCGTCACCGAAATAATCAACAAATCGAAAAAATATTAACAGCCATTACTTCCACAAGTGATTTTCTACCTTGCTGCTATCAAACTTACTGTTTGTTTAGACTTGGCGTGCTATGTGGCGTCAAGACTTTTTAATTCTCCAAAAAGCTTGACAGAAAATTTACAGGAGATGGCACCACTAGAGGTACAGAGGTTCGTGAACCAGGCCTTGAATAGAAGGCAGATTCACTTAGAATAGTAAGTTAGCCCCTAACAATAAAGGAAGACATTTAACGAACAGTATTTTAATGTTTCGTATGTTACAGAACAAACATAAATAGTATTTCAGTCCGGCAATTCAATGATTAGTTGTGAAACTTTCAAGCAGTTCATGAACTTAGAGATGCTACCGTATTTGCCGAGTCTTCTTTTTCTTTTTCTTTATCCTTAGAGGCTGAGACAACTCGTTCAGATAGGACATATTTTGTGAGACTGCCTGAACCGCGCTCACAGAGGGTTCAGTTTCCATAGCAAAATCTTCACTCTTATCCACCTGGTGTCCTGTAGCTGATGATGATGGTGTTACCAGTTGGCGTTGGAGAAATCTTTCAACTGAAATTTCAAATACTATAGATTAGATGTCAATAAAAATCTTCAGAAAACAAAGTGCAGTGTTTACTGGTAAAGAAACAAATCGTAACGAACTTACTGGGACTGAACTGAGATCTCTTCGTTCCCGGGTTAGTGCACTTCTATTCAATTATAGAGACATTAATTCTGAGTATACAAACATCCTCAAACCTCCGCTCGCTCATGTTTGTGGATGCCAGAAGCGAAAGAAAACAATGCGGAAATTTTCATTAAGAAACTTTTATGAAAATCGTACAAAAGTCTCTTTTTGGTATGTTTAAAATTGCACAGAGTATATTTGCATTCAACAAGCTAATTGAACATTAATAATATATATATATTTCTTAAGGTCGAAGGGGATTTGGTAGACTAATGATGATCTGTAAAAAAAACAAATCAAGAATGGCACGCACAAAAATATTAATGTAAAAACGTTATGTTGTAGTGCTATATGTTTGGAGGAGGTTAGTTTGCGATCCATTAGCATGCATTACCATACGTGAAATTCAGTAGGTGACCAATGTTAGTTACTCTTACTCGAAACCAAACCCCCAACATAACATTTGAAAGATCAATTCTGTTAACTCTCAAAAACATAACACATTTCAAGTTTATCCCAGAAATATGAATAACAGGAACTAAACATACTACTACCATTAACATAATCTTTTATTCGATACGAAATCAGATGCATTTAGACTTCACAACAAACTTTACAATTACGTTTCCAAGTAAATATGCCAACCCCTGTTTTCCTTAGAAACACCGATTCAAACCTCATTTGAACTTAAGATACTAACCACTTTCTAAGATTGGTCCTCTTGATATCTAAAGGCAAGTTTCGCAATATCATGTCAGCATTCTAACATTTAAACCATTTCGATATTATGAATTCCATTAGCTAACTTTGCTTTTCAATGTTCACTATAACAAATTAGATTTCTTTCATTTCCAAAGTCGTAACAAAAAGTAAAACAAAATAGCAATGTCAAATGTTATTGACTCCAATACTTAAAGAATCACTGGATTCTATTAAACATGTCGTTTTAATTTTTTATCATGTAGATACCCATGCTACTTTTCCACGTAGTCTTAACCCCATTGAGGCACACGTCTTCACAGAGCAAGTTTTTTTTTATAATCCCTTCTAAAAGAAAGTTAACGTTTGAGGGGTAAATGGCAAGCTGATAAAAACGCAAAAGAAATAAATTTGTATCTAAGACTAGAGGCACGTGTTCGAACTTAAAAAAAAAAGAAAGAAAGAAAAAAAAATATGTTCATAGAATGTTAATTGTTGATGGTTCAAATTAGAACGCAAGCGTCTGTTTTTACGTTCAGTTTCAGCTTCACATTTGCTATTTTAGTTAGTGAATTTGTTTATCTTAACATTGTATGTCAGCAATTACACACGTAATAACACTTTATGTGCCCAAGTACACTTGCCACCGTACATAACAGTGACACCATCCGCCATAATCCGAGCTTACTGTACTTTTGTTTGGCTAAGACCTCTATCGTGTGTAGCGAGGTTTTCTGACATACAAGATAAGATTATGATTCAGTCCTCTCCACGCCATTCATTCACTGACTTTGTTTATGTTTCATCGTGAAATTATAAATCTGTCTACTAAATACATAAATATTGTGCCTGAATTATGATTATCATCATCAATATCTGGAATTGACATATATTGAAAATTAAAATAACGTGTTTATGTTTCGTGTGAAACATAAAATGTTAAAAGCATTGAGTTCTAATCTAAAGCAGTGAGGTGTGGTACCAATGTGGTATTAATATTATATGTAGTGACTTCATAGCTTTTGAAGGCTCGGTGCTTATTCCGAAGTACTGCTTTCGGGGTTTATCAAAGTGGTGAAAGAGGAAAACCTAACTTCATCAACATGGCCACTTCCAGTGTTAACTACAGTTTCCTACATCAAGCGCATGTGGGAGCTACAAACGATTATGTTGAGCAGTCTGAGCTTTATATTATAGTTGAAGACATTAAGGTGCCATTCATTATTCTCACATCAAATTTGTTGAATGTCGAAATAAAAGAGGAATCCATACTGCACAGACACACTCGCCGAATAAACTTAAAAATTCAAGATGCAGTAAGATGAAGTAACTAATTCAGAAGATAAATGTAGTAGCTGTACGCGTAGCTAATGCATGACACTTAATGTAGCCGACGTTATTCTATATACATTTCTGGTAAATATTGTGTTACTTAGGAACTGTAATAAAGAAGCGCAGTCATATGGCAATCACTGCTTATCACATCCTTAAAGTAATTAATCTATCGATCAAACCTTTCATTTATGTCTCTGATTTCTACTACAAAACGACCAACGCTTGGTGTATCGACCTTTTGGCAATACTTGACTTGAAACTTGCTTCGTATTGTCAAAGATATGATTGTTTAGAAAATATGGCAAAGAAGTGCAATGTAAAACTTATCGGAAATATACTTCCGTTTGCATGTATAAAAAGGCATCTGCAACATCATATACGATAAAGTCACTACACAAAGCCCCACTGTGTTAAAAAGTCCTTAAATATTTTAGATGATGATATTCTCTTTATACTTACCAGCTGGACATTCCCTCACATCCCACACCATTAAATTATTGCTATTCTTATCACCACCTAAACAGGTAATAAATGGAGAATCAGGAGAGGGTTCCATGCATAGAACAGACCCGATATTGGACCGTCTGTCACCCACGAAGTGTGGCTCATTACCAGCAATATCCCAAATCTTTATTACATCATCCATCGAGGTCGAAATAAGCAAACCTGGACATTTTGAACTCAGTGCTAGACCTGAAAAAGAAAAGGTAGTTCAATTTCATAATACACATTCAAATCGTGTTTAGTTTAGTATTATTTCAATACAAATTTCTCTCGTATTACAACTTGCACCAAAAATTAAGTGAGACTGTTAAGGAAAATCAGTAAATATCACTAGAAACGCCACTGCTTCATATTAATTTGCATCTCTCCATAAATAATCCAAGAGTGTTTGTCTAAACCAATATATTGGGGAAGTGTGTTTATGATCGCGGGCTACGGGTCGGCAGCACGAAGGTTCCAGTTCTACTGCCGACAATTCTGACTGAGGTGTTTCATTGTTTTCTTCAGTTTCAAAAGATGGATGGTGCCGAGATGGTAACTAGACTAAGGTCCTGACCACTTTCTTCCCCTATCACTGTCCGAAAGACCAATTACCAAAGTGGCGTTGCCTCTTTAACTAATGATAGTCTTAATGCCACATCTGCAACCCAACCATTTAAAAAAAGAAGATATCTTGAAAATATGTATTCAGGGAATAAATTTGCTTTTCTAAGTTGGTGTAATGGATGATAGCTTCGTTTCGTTCGACAGCTTAAAGTGGTGCCAAGAATTTAAACTGTACCAGAACAAGAATCCACGATAATTTGCTTCTCAATGGAAGTGTGATGAACGAAAGGGAATTATAGAAGAATGATTTTTCCAATTTAATAAATGTTAATTCATCAATGCATTAAAATCATTGTGCGTGTGTATATGTGTAAAAACAGGTTGTAAAATGTGCTGGACTGACGTGGAATCGAACCAGGTCTTTTGTTTGCAGGGAGGTTGCTTCTTTTAGTGAGTTATAAGCAACACGGCCAACTTCTAGGTAAACAGTGTATATGCACGATACGAAGAAAAAATCCTCATTTAACAATCTCCACAGCATTGTAGCTTTCGACACTAGCACAGTGGAGCTGGTCAGCTGATATCAACCTTTTTCATGTTTCTGACTAAAATTTACAACAAGGAATTTCACAATACGTAAAATTAAGAAAATAGATCAAATTAAGCCATTAACACTATGTTGTTAATACGAGGTGTGACACAAAAGAAACCGGATTGTAGCTGTATTACTGAAAATAATTAACTGTGATGCATATTGTTTTTGCAGGGATTAACTACCATACCTCCCCTACCTAGTACCGTGAATTGGACTCACCCGGTCCCGCCATTCGCGAGACAAGTGACAATGAGTGAACGCGTGTTTCAGTGCGTTGGCGAAAAATGACGAGCGTGAAAGTAGAACAAAGGATAATCATCAAGTTTCTCGTGAAACTTCGAAAACGTTTGAAGGGACTGACGACGACGCAAATTTGTTGGATTTGGTTGTAACTGTCGACGAAACGTGGATATTTACCTATGACCCCGAAACAAAGTGAAAATCCATGCAGTGGAAAAAGGCTCGAATGTCAAAGTCCAAATTTAAGGCAATGTTTCTAGTTTTCTTTGATATTCCTGGAATAGTGATGATTGATTGGGTTCCTGACGGACAAACTGTAAATCAATATTACTACCTTCAGGTGTTGGGGACGCTTCGTGAAAACGTTCGAAAAACTGCTTCAGTTTTGGGAAAGTGGCTTGATCTTGCATCAGGACAATGCACCCGCCCACAAGGCACTATCCGTACAGCAATTTTTGGCTAGAAAAAACTTTGCGGTGTTAAAACACTCGCCTGATTTGGCACCCTGTGATTTATTTTGTTCCCGAAAATCAAATCTCAACTGAAAGGAACACATTTTACCTCCGTTAATGAGGTTAGAAAAAAAACGGAAAACGTACTAAAGACCCTTTCAGAAGATGACTTCCAGGGATGTTACAAACAATGGAAGCGGAGAATGAAGAAGTGTGTTGAAGCAGAGGGGGACTACTTTGAAGGTGACACCACCGACAGGAACCAATAATGTAAGTACTCTTAGTTATTACTTCATTCCGGTCTTTTTTGTGTCACACCTCGTATATACATGTTATGTATTTAGTTTATTTTTTTAACTTGCTTCTGCAAGAATAATGCAAATTTGTTGAGGCTGTCGTACTGTGAAACTCTGAACCAGAGAAATGTAATTGTTTCACTCGTGGGTGGTACATCGCAAAATAAAATACAAGCAATGTTATCGTTCAACAGGAAATGGGAGGGGAGGGACATATTACAAAATAGTGTTACTGACTTCCTTTTTCTATTTTGTTAATTTTAAAAATGGTAATCAAATGGGCTGCAGTAAATCGTAATCCAAAATAGCAAGACAAGAATATATGGACGACTTCCTTTCTACATTCTCTCCCCTTCCCCATCCTGGTCTGACCCAGGGATGCCTAGAGATCATACATAAAATTCAAATTCAAGGTTTTTTTTTTTTTTTTTTTTTTCAGGAAAGAGTAGGACGCTGGAGATTTGAACCCGGGTCATTAAATTAAAAAGCCGAAGCGGGAGACAAGCGTCTTAACCTATTTTTACTTTCCAATGAAACAAAGATTCCTCAAATAAAGTTACGGAAAACCAAGCAAGCCCAATAAGCAACCACGGTCCATCACAGAAGTATCTGCTTAGCTTTTGCACATAGCTACGTCATGTATTTCTAAGTTCTGAAGCAAATGAACAAACCAAATCGTTCATAGCTATAAGGTATAAAAATGATTACAAAAGAGCTGGGAAAATTACGTAGACAAGAGACACTCCTTATATTTGAACAGTAAATTAAAGCCTTTAAAAAAAATTAATAAAAAATGATGTCAACAATACAAAGAAAATTATGTTTTAACACTCAAGAGTTACTATTTTACTTTTCCGAAGCACTAAAGACCAGTTATACGATCATGTTTTGAGTATGTCCGTCTACGTATCACCCTTTATAACATCTACATTTATAAGTGTTTTTTTTTTTTTTAATCCGTATTGCACGAACAATGGCTCACGGAAAGTAAAAACTTTATATTTCGTTTTGGTCTGCGCAGCAAAAACGAAATGGTGGCAATTTTCTAATGCTATTTTAGGTACTCGTCATTTTGAATGAAGATTTATTTATAGAACTCTCACTGTTCATGAATTTGTCAATTTGAATCGAGATCGCCGATTAAAAGTTTCCAATTCTCAGTTTACACTTCAAATTTCGTCGGATCGTTGGATATATTTATTCTACAGTTACTTGTTTAACTAGAACTTCTTGTCAACGTCTATAATTACCTGTTATTTGCTTCGTATGCGTATTCAATTGCCACAATGGCTCCTTCGTTCGGCAGTCAAAATAATATATCATTCCATTGTCAGTGCCTCCCTATAAAGAAATAACAAAATTGTTAGGAGGACAACGAAAAAAGTAAACAACGTGACAAAGTACATTATTTTTAGTATTCTACGGATAGACATGAGAACTGAACTGTGAACAGTTTTTATTACAGATTCTACTGTAAAAATATTGACAAAGCTTTGCGATAACTCTTCCCGTACTCTTCAAAGTAAGTCGTCTTCGTAGTATTCAGTTAATTTCCTGATTGACTTTCTAAATACAAATCGATACACGAAGGTCATTGCTAATAACTGTTATGTTTTAAAGTACTGAAAAATTACTTTAAAAACTCATAAATTACATGTATTTATTATTTTTGAAAATACACGTACTAGTAAAAACTACATAAATGGTTTCCTTAAAATAAAACATTTAGTAATTTTCATTCATTAATAGCTTCATTTATTAGTAACATTCATCTTCTTTCAAGGCATGTGGAAAAACACAAACAAAGAGTGCGTTCCTGAAATAATTCGCAACCGTGACCGAAGGTTTGGCTCTTCACATATGTAACTTACTTACTCTATGGTTTACGGAACTCGCAAGTTCATCGCCGTAGTAACAAACGTTCGCCATCGGGATCAATCCTGGGCAATATCAAGCCAGTTTTTATCACAGATACCTACTTCTCGAAGATCCCTTCTAATATTGTCCTCCCAACGTCGTCTCAGTCTTCTCAACGGTCTCTTTCCATCTCGCTTTCCAACCAAGATGGAATATAATCCACGTTTTTCTCCCATCCGAGCTACCTACATGGCCTGCCCATCTTAGTCGTCGCGATTTCATTATTTTTACATCATCTGGTAAATCGTACAGTCCGTAGTATTATGCAGTCTCCTCCATTCTCCAGTCATCTCGTCCCGTTTCGGCTCTTATATCTTTCTCAAAACCTTATTTTCAAACACTCGTAATTTATGTGCATCTACTAGGGTCGTACTCCAACTTTCGCAACCGTAAAGTATTACCGGCAGAATAACCGTTCTGTATATTTTCAATTTCAACTTCCTTGATATTAATCGCGAGGTTAGGAGTTTCTGGATTGAATAGAAACATGCGTTGCCCGATACTAAACGACATTTTATTTCTTCCGCTGCCTCGTTTTTGCTTGTTACGTATGTTCCCAAGTATTTAAATTTGTTTACTTTCTCTATGTTCTCATTCTTAATTGTTATAGCCTGTGTTTCAGCTTGTTATCATGTATTTTGTTTTCTCTATGTTTACATGTAGAGTTATCCCATCGCACGCTTCTACTAAGATATCAGTGTTACTTTGTGGTGCATTTATATCGTCCCCTATTAAATCTAATCATCCATGTACATGAATATTCAATGTTAGTCCCTTTTTTTTCCTCTTTTATTTCTAAAATCGCATATTCTAAAGCAAAATTAAACAGCAGTGGTGACAAGGTATTACCTTGTTTCAATCCGTTGCGAATCTTAAAACTATCTGACATATTATTACCTACCCATACTCTGCTTATGGGGTAGCTGAGACATCCTCACAAGCTGAACAAGTTTCTTCGGAATTCCTAGTCGTATCAGGATACTGTATAGCTTTTCATTTTTAATAGAATCATAAGCCTTCTTAAAATCAATGAATAGCTGGTGTACAGTCCCATTGTATTCCCATTTCTTCTCCAAGATTTGTCTCAAGGCGAAAATCTGGTCCAACGTGGATCTATATTGGTGATCTCCAAATATTTCATCTACGTATACACTTAAGCGAGTTCGCAGTATATTACTCAATACTTTGTAACATGTTGGGAGTAATGAGATTCCGCGGTAATTATTACAGTTCGATTTATCGCCTTTTTTATAAACCGAAACTATTATTGAGGTTTTCCAATCCTTTGGAAGCTCCTCCTTTCTCCATATAGTGCTTATCAATTTATGCAGTTCCTTGATTAGTGCTGTTTCTCCTGCTGGAATATTGTCTATTCCTGGCGATTTGAAATTTTTTAATTTCTTTATTGACATCGATCTCGCTAGACTCGGGTATCCACGGTTCTGCTGTATAGATTTTAATTTCCTCTGTTTGTTCTCCGTCGTATACATTAAGAAGTTTGTCGAAATGATTTTTCCACACATCGGTAATTTTAGTTGGATCCGCTTGAAGATCTCCGCGTTCATTTCTAATCATCCCTAACCTAGGCTGGTAACCTTTTGTTAACGACTTTACCCCTTTTTAGAGATCTCGTATGTTATTTGTCTTCCCGGTTTCCTCTATCTCCTGACTCTTCTGCGTCAGATATTCTCGGTTATTGTTTCTGAAAACGCGTGTGGCATTGCGTTTCGCGTTACTGTAGTGGTTGGTATTTGCTTCGCTTTTATTACTTAGACATCGCTGTCCTGCTCGTTTTCGTTTCTTATGAAGTTTAAAGGCATCGTTCATCACACCAAGGCTTGTTTTTCTGGTGTTTCTTCTTACCTACATGTTCCTTCGCTGCGCCCTTCACTGTATCACGAATTGCCTTCCACATCTTACATCAATTTCACTATTAATTTCATCTTTATTACTACTCGAGTCGGCTAAGATTTCAAACCTATTTGAGATTTCGAGTTGGTAGTCTGCTTTTACGCTTGCTTATTTAATCGTTTAATTTCGAATTTCAGTTGTTTTAGTGCCTTGCTTTCTCTGTTCGCGATGCATAACTTTTCCTTCATTTTTGTGATCACTAACTGATGGTCGGTGTCACGTTTTGCTCCTCTGTAAGACCTAACATCCATTATATTAGTGTGTCTTCTTCTATCTACTAAAACGTGATCGATCTGGTTGAGCGTTTTGCCATCCGGAGATACCCATGTGTATTTGTGTATGTCTTTGTGCTGAAAGTATGTGCTCTTTACCAGTAGGTTTTTCGAAATCTCGAAAGTTATCAGTCTTTCTCCATCACTGTTGGTGATTCCGTGAAGACTGTATTTGCCTATAGTAGGTCTATATTTTTCCTCTCTCCCTACCTAAGCGTTGAAATCACCAAACACAATTTTCGCACTAGATTTCGGTAACCTGTCAAACTTTTCTAGCTCCTCGTAAAATGTATCTTTGACGTTATTATTAGCCACCTCGGTTGGAGCATAGACATTTATTAAAACCGTGTTGCACCATCGGGTACATATCGTAACGTACGATAGTCTTTCGTTGACAAATTCTATATTCTGAACTAGTAGAAAGTGTACTTGCCCTGTCGGATGCTATTTTGACCCTCCCACCGGACTTCTTGTATTGCTAATATGTTTAGCTTGTACTTCTCGGTCTCGCGTACCGCCACCTGAAGAGCTCCAGTTTTGTATAACGATCGTACGTTCCTATTCTAAAGTCTTTTTTTTAATCCTGTTCTTGGAGCCCCCTGAAGCAGTCCCCGCCCGGAGCTCCGAATGAGGGACTAGTTTACCTCCGGAATATTTTACCCCAGGAGAATCCATGAACCATCTGTTACTATTTCTTGACATGATTTAGCGGTGTAGAGTTGTCAGCTGTGGTATTAGGCTGCTCTACGACCTCGCAGTAAAGGCAGACATTCAAGAAGTCGTCCTCTGCCCATCTCTGAGCCTTGCCGATGTCATTCATCTTCAGCCTGAGAGTGGTAATGGTAATGCTGCTTCCCCTCACCATAATATTTTTGTTCGGGGTTATCTTTCCCTAGCCTTTATAGATCCCTCTACTAACTCCAAGGTAACAGTGCTAGTTTTGGTCCGTCCCGGAATATTTCCGGTACCCACCACATCTGGTCAGCATTCCCTATCCGCCACCTGAGGGGGCGCCTGGTAGGAGACCAGGAACTCCAACCCGGTCACAGATGTAACTAACTAAAAATTATTCTAAAAGGTACCACTAAAGATTAAGTGAATACAAATCAGTGTTACAAAAAGAAAATCATCCTTCCTAAACGACGAAGCGAACGAACTGACTGATTTTCTATTGAAGTTTTTAATAGCACCAAAAATAGTTCTGGGAAATTACAGTACAATCTATAAAACCGAAGACTCACATTCCGCAAACATCTAATCAGAAATTAACTGAACAGATGCAAATAAGGTATTTTATGTCCGTAAATAACAAATGAAGGGTGTCACATCAAAAGGAACTGGGTACTATTTTCGCTGACTTTAATTTAACGTAAAAAAGCGGTACTATGATCGACTACCAGTCTGACAGTTGCATATTTTTGTTTTAAGAGACGTGTCTCTTACGTTACGTAGTCAGTACAACTATGGACATTTTGTTAGACCTGTAATTAATATTTTTTTCGCCGTGTTTCCAAATTCTGTCGGACTATGATACCATTCAGATATATGTAAACAATATCATCTTCCAAATATAAAGTCACAGGAAATGAATTCGAATTTGATCTATGACCTTTAGGCATCTAAGGCTCAGGCCGATAGGAAATGACACATTATGTGCAGATGAAATAGCCTAAAATTATTTAATCCTAGATATTAAGGAGAACGTCAACAAATATGTCTCGAGTAAATAAACCGAGAAGATGTTTCAGTTTAATAAGGAAGTTGTCTTAATTTGGTTAGATAATACACACGATACAAATACACTATTACGAGTATATTAAATGACCTTTCGAGCTCACCTTGAAGGAAATGCTAAACAGTTCTTTATACACTTAATTGGAAAGTACCACTAAAGCTGCATCAAATATTATTGCGAATTCAAAATTTGATGTTGAAAACACGCTCACGCACCTCGAAATTAGTATATTTTGACTATAGCAATTAGATTGTTAGCTTAATAAAAATACACGCTAAAACTTTTCTTTTAGGTTGAAACAGTGTAGACCATTGCGCTCGTTCTCGCAGAGTAAATCCATCTAATCGTTAAATATTCGATCTACATGTTAATTTAATAGCTGCAATGGTAACAAATTGTGCATCCAATATCGTACTACGAAAGTAAGCATGATTCCTACAATTTGCAGCAAACAAAATTCCAAATCTTTTTCATGACTTTCCAAGGACAAATCCAGTTTCAAAAATAAACAGTGGTCAAACATGAGCAATAAAACAAGAAAATTATATTTTCTGCAAGTAACTTTTTTTTTCTTCATCTCCCACGCACTGCTTCCACTGCTGACTTTAGTGTTTCTTCTACAATTATCCTTTTCTGTCGTTGTACCTCTAAATATCGGTGATACCTGCGTCTTATACTTGAAACCGATAACATTAGTTCCTATGATATCTTTACTTGAAAGGCACCTCCAAACCCACCTCACGTAATCACAAATCATTCTCAGTGCAACATATAACTGTTCACTTCTGTTCCCCGTTTCAACATGTCTATTTACAGAGAAGTAATGGTTGAAGAACTAGTCTCCATAACAGGGAATTGTGACCCACAGTGTTGTAAAAAGGTTCATCAAGTGTACCAATTCGTTTGTCAAAAGAACGAAAATCTTCTTGCACTGCTTCATTCAGAAAGTTGCTGTACTGTCTCACAAGATCATCACACATAAAGGTCTTCTCGCACATAATTCTTCTGGGCCAAATATCTTAACAAAGTTCTCTTTACATATTTCTTTTTCACTCAACATCTTTGCTGGTTCAAAACAGGACATTTGTTTAACTACAGCGTACTGCAAAGGGCACTTCATTGCCAGTTTTTAATTTTTTTTCTTCTTCACATTAACACTTAAAAAACTTGCTACAAGCCATACAAAATTCCAGTTTATGATTTTCTTTTAATCTTGTTGGTTGCACTCATCTGCTTCAATTAACTGTCTGCAGTAAAGCTGTAGCATGAGTAGCATTTAGTGTTTCACAATAATAGTCACTTCTTGAAGACACTTCTCGACAAATAAGAGTTCCTTTTGAAATGATTAATAATGTAGGGTTTTACATACATATATATTAGTAAATGGGTTCTTGGTTCATTGGACGTTAGACGAATAGTTAAAAATTTCAGTCGAACCTGCAGACCTACAAGCCTTGCCCCACTCCGCTGTGCGTGCTATGACTTGTAGTGGACATAGTCAAGCAGGTGAATGTGGCATCCACATCCAGATGACAAGAAGACATCTTAACGTTGAAAGCATTTAATTCGTATTTAAAGATGAAGTTAATTATAAATAAAAATAACAAATACACACTGCCTTACAATTCCTATATGCCTAATTTACATATAATGGGTTACTATTTCAATAGTAATTTTATTATTACAATGATTAAAAAATTTACTTAATTGTTTATATAACAAGTTTTAAAATTCTTAATTTATATTCTTTTAACATTTAAATCGTTGTAATAAATAAATCACATTATTTAAATAATAATTTACAACATTCCTTTATTGGAATACATCATAAAAATGTGCTGCCATCTATCGAGCACCAAAAACATTATTTCAATAAATATTGAAATTAATTCATTAAATTAGCATATTCTTATTTGTAAATTGTATTTAAAATCAAGATTAGTAGAATTTTAAACTATAAATTCAATAAATAAATAAATAATTGAGGGTTATCATAAAAATGCATAATGAGGTATTTGCCTCAAAGCCTACATTCACTTTGCGATAGAAACAGTGTACACTTGAATCACTTACATTAACACTGGAGAGATCACAGTGATTTTTAATGTTTCCATTATTTCTGTCTTCAAAAACCTTCCCATAATGGCCTTCATCATTGTGAATAAGTCACTGTCAAGGAATGGAAGCACATTGGCTTATCTGTTTGATACAAAGTGAAGAAAGGAGTAACTTTTGAAGCAACAGACTTGAAGGATGGCAACTTTGCTTTTGACAGTGGGTCTTTGCACCACGATTTCACAGTTTCAAATGACTTCGTCTTAGGATTTAAAGCATCACCCTTCTCCACAGCTCGCACATATTTCAGGATGTGCTCTAACATCTGTATTGCACGTTTACTCACAGGAAAGTTTAAATAAAGAAAAACACAGCTTTCTGACAAGGCTGAATTCTTTAATAACAAAAAAAAACTTAAAACGTAAGTCCTTTGTTATTAAAGAATTCAGCCTTGTCAGAAAGCTGTGTTTTTCTTTATTGAAGATGGATACAAGACCATATTATCATAATATGTACGAAAGTTTTCCAGCCACCTATGTTGACAAAATATTAGTGGGAAAATTTCTGTCTTTTTTATCCTCGCATAGTCTTCTCTGTGCGCTGGAGTGTCCTTAAATAATGTGTAGAGTGCCACCAAGAACTCGTCCACTTTCCAGCTACTTTTACCTGACCCACGTTTGAACGCATTGTTGATAATGTGTAGTCCGCAATTTCCTATATTAATGAGTTCACAAGAATAGTCATTTTTCCATTCACTTTCAATCGACATCCATGGATATTTGCAAGTTTTTTTTCACTAGTCTTTCACACTGTGAATGGAATTTCCCCTGTAACTGTTCAGCCTTGGCATGGCACAAAAATTCTGAACCAAGGTAAATTGTACTCACTCTTCTTGCATCCCAAAACCTTACATGAAAATCCATCTGCTTCTGTTTATTGTGCTTGTTTAGACTTTCATCAAAAAGGATAACAAATTTACCACCACTTACTTTGTCTAATAAGCACCGTTTGAAGTATAGAGCAATTCCGTATACATTTATCTTCGCCACATGCAAACGACTGTACATGGCACGGAACAACTCACTGAATGTTCAGAAGACTTGAAAGAATAATAAGAAGTACCAACTTTCAGCGCCCATAAAATTTAAGACTTCATTACATCACTGTTTACAACATAATCCTTTATGGTATTTGCAGCCTCAGGTTGTGGACTATTGGTTACCGCAGGCCCACTTTCAGACAAAGTTGAAGAACTGCTTGCAGGCTGCCTCGTTCCAACTTCACGTTCTTGGTTGGGTGCTTTTTGCTGTGCAAATAAAGTTATCTTCCGATTCGAAGCCTCCAAACTGCGTTTCTCAAACTAGGTGCTTATGTTTAATCTCACGCATATGGCTCACCAACGCCGCTTCGCCCATATTCGATACGCTAAAAGTTTTCTTGCACACTTTCCAACAAGCTTGGGAAACATCGTTAGTTTGTTTCAACCATGCACTGTATGCTTCTTTTGTCAGCCATAGTGGATTAAACGATCACGGTATTTTCACCAAAAAGTCCACTCACAATGCACAAGTTGCCAAAATGTCCACTCACAACAACAAATAACACGATAAATCTTTCCACTGTCCTCACGTGATCCACTTATTGACGTTCAAACAGAAAAAAAATACTAATATGGGTAATAACATTTCGGTCTACTGTATTTTATTACAATTTTCCAAACTTTTCAAGCCCCATGCTGGTTTTCCAGGATATTCAAGGCCTGGAAGAGGGTATGTCATTTTTCCATGACTTTCAAGGACTTTCTATGACCGTAGGAACCCTCAGTAAGATTACTGTCCATTTGCAAGAAAAGTGTTACAACGCGAAAAAAAAAAAAAAAAAAAAAAAAATCAGTTTTCGTATTTTTGAATCAAAAGTTTGAGAGGACCGTTCTCCTTCTTTGACAAAAATATCACAAGTTTATCTACATCGGTGTCCGACAGATAGCAGAAGTGTCATTTTTCCGTAGTTTGGCGGATTTTTTTTATGTAGTTTCTCAAGGAAAACCGACATAATTTGACTTGTGAGTTTTCTCGCGAAGCAAATCTTTTTTTTCTCTCTCTCTCTGAAAGAAAAAGGAAGAAAAGTGACACATATTAAAATGCCATTGTCACTCACAATAATACGATAAATACAGAGAATTAAAGGAGTATCATAAATTTAATTTCGAACTATAAGAATGATTATAGAAAATTTGAATCGCCTGCTTTAATATTTTACACCGAAAAATTTGGAGTCAAAGTTATTTATTGATAATTTATTTTTGGTTCTCCTGTAAAACTATACTTTTCTCAGTTGTGACACTTTTCTTGCAAACGTGCGATATATAGAAAAGCATACTTACTAAGAAACAAAACGGTCTGAAACTATCCCACATGACTTTTTCTACTTCTCCGCTGAGTTTCCATACGTTAAAAGAATCATCAGTCCTGCAATCGAACACTCGAGCACAGCTGAAACATTAGAAAAAATTTTCATTGAGTTACATTAAACTCATGTGTCACTATCTACAATTTTCTAAGTATGAAAAGAAAAGAC
Source organism: Lepisma saccharinum (assembly GCA_022664845.1). Taxonomy (NCBI): domain Eukaryota; kingdom Metazoa; phylum Arthropoda; class Insecta; order Zygentoma; family Lepismatidae; genus Lepisma; species Lepisma saccharinum. The sequence goes on from JAGDQP010010420.1 coordinate 23,113, forward strand.
CTACCTGGACACCAATACACACCAAAATGTTACTTACATATATACCTTTTGTTCTTTGGTGACAAGAACCATCACAATGTCGACACTGACGTTACGATTAAAAATAATCAACTTTTCAACTTAACATGAAAGAATAAGACAGAAAATGATAGGAAAAAGAGAATATGTACACAAGAAACCACGTTAGTGTGTGTTATGAAAGATCTAAAAACAGTCATGGTTCAAGTGTTTTCTCCAGCTACTTTAGTAACTCTCACGCCTATATGACTGGGACACTCCTGTTACTTCTCCTTTAGTATAACACCCCCAAACGTCCCACGTCTTCGTTCCCTCTATAATTTATTATTTTCCGAGATCATACTTTAGTGACGAAATCTAGCCACTTTCTCATGCGTGTGAATGACTTGTTCATAACGCCACGTATATTTAATTAACCTCTTTAGCTACCTTTTTCTTATTATAAGCATATAAATATAAGCAAACATTCATAAACATGTCAAAATTTCGAAACTACAGTATCAAAAGTCTGTTGTAGTCCCTTTCTTCTGCATTTTTAGTCAAATATGGCAATAAAGTTATAAAATTGGAGACGTGGCACCTTGATATCAAATTTTAAAGCAATAATGTTCTTAACATATTCTATGAATCGATTAGTCGGTACTTAGTCCTTGAAAAAGAAAATCTGCTTTCGTTACGAGATAGTAACCCCTTTCCTCCCCTTAAAAAAAAAACTACGAAAATTTGCATAACAGGAAATATGTACATAACAGGAATATCAAATAAAAAAAAAAGAAGAAAAGATTGTTATATTGCCAAATAGGGCCTACGCTGAAACATACCAACATTGTTTCTGAACATTCCTTAAGAACCAGGCTCTCAATACATTGAGTGAAGGATAAGTATTGTGTATGTGTTCTTGTAAACAAGTACTGTGACGCGTCAACATACTTTTTCACTTTGAAGTTTCATATTTCTTATATTTTCACTGTTTGAGAGCTAGCAATCATAACTAAATTTAAAACATCTATACATATATTTAGATCACAAGGAATTTGATGAATACCTACCCATCAGCTGATCCAACGAGCAATGTTTGAGTTTCCAGTGGATGCCACTCCAGAGTTTGCACTCTGCTTTTGAAAACATTATATATAGTTGCGACACTTCCTTCTGACATATCCCACAGAAGAACAGTTTCGTCCACAGAACCACTTGCTAGAACATGACTACAACAAATTGCTCTTAGTTACAAATTGAAATCAGAACACCTTAAACAATAACCCATAATACAAAATTATCTATACTCAATTCAACAAGTTTTTTTTTTTTTATTTCGAAACCAAATTTAAATAATGGCCTCCAGCTTATACGAATTCATGCAATAAACATTAAAAAAGAACTATTACTCTGGCTCGACTCGTAACCGAGAGAACCTGGATACGAAACTTCCAACCATCATAATGGATATTTGTTGCCTGTCATATGTGAATGCTGGAAATAGTAGCCAGAATTGAAACAGTTTTCCTTCACCAGACTTAACTGTAGATACCACTATAAAAGAAATCCTCAAAAAGTCGCAAAAGACACAATTTTAAAAAACAATGCATGAATATATTGTAAGAGAAACTCAATAGTGTCTATAAAAGTCAGGCTCGCAAAGGCGACGTTATATCTGAGATATGTTTTCATGGAACCGAGGATACTCTGAACGTAAATGACTAACTAGCGATCGTCGCCGCTCAGGTACACCTGTACATAGCAAATGTATTCCTTGAGAACAACTGTATCTGTCAGAAAAACAATGTGCTAAGCCATGTCGTCAAAGATGTTCGCGACTGGCTTGAAGAGCACGACCAAGATTTTAAACTACTCTCACGGCTACCTAATTCCCCGAACCTAAACTTAATTGAAAATCTACGGGACCACGTCGATCAACTTATCAACTGGATGGATCCTCCACCAAGTAATCTGCAGAAACACAAGGGTACACTGCAATCTGTATGGTCGCAGACACCGGTAGCAGAATTTAGCGAACTTACTCAGTCTCTCACACGACGACTGGCTGTGGTGTATGCTGCGAAAGGAACATATTCTCGATACAAGGTACATGTCATAATAATGTGGCTGGACACAAATGGAACCATCGTCAGCGAATGAAAAGGAAGAAAAAAACTAAATACTAGTTTCTCTTTCTCCTCTTAAGGATGCTGTGTTTAATAAACTGTGTTTAATAAAAATACAATATAGGCCTTATTGGTTAAGCGTTCCCTCAAAAATATTCTACGGTCTAAAGAATAGATATTGTGAACAGGCTGAATTTTAAGTTGTAAAATAAATTCTCTTTTAGCTTTACAAAAACAACACACAAACATTGAAAGAATCAATATATGAACTATACAGTTTAACATAATTATCGATATATTTATATTGAGTATCAACTTCAGAAATAATAGAAATTTATCTAAAGTTGAAAATGAATTTATTACGAAACTCTGGAAACAAAATAATTCAAATGAATCTCTAAAATTATTTGAAGGTTTACTTTTAAGTTTGAAATTGTAGTTTCACACATTTTATAAATTATATTTTCCTGTATTCTGAATTGTCATTTTCGTACTAATTGAGCACGTAAATTATAAGGAAGGAACCTACTTCTATCGTGCGATCCGAACCATGGTCGGATATGAATCCCACGACAATATGTGGGAATGCAGACCAACATGTGTTGTCAATTGTCACGAAAGTAGTTAATTTCTTACCATTTTCTCCTCCCTCCACGGTATATAGGATTTAACCTTATCTCTATGGCATTTATGTTCTAACATTATAATATACTACGATCCTTAAATACTTCTACACTTTCAATTGATTCCTTTATATGAAAAATTGATCCATAACTTTGAACATGCATAAGATATAACTGACAATGCTATTATTCAATGTACAACTGCTTTAGTGACTTACCATTAACCAGTGGTAATAGGTATGTTAAAAAAAAAAAAAAAAGATCATCCCATTTACAACGATTAATCACCCTTATCAAGAGACCTGTTGCCTTATACAGTCTGATGAATGAAACATTATATTTTTAGTAGATTTCAATTTTCTGTTAAATACAATCAAGATAGAGCAATGCGCTTAAAAAATACTACTAACTCAGCATGTTTATTCCACGATAATCCTAACACTGCATCTTTATGTCCGATTCCTGGTATTTTCTTTTTCTTTTTAGCTTTTCTTCCCAACTTGAAAGCTGGTTCCAACGCGTCCACAATGTCAAGATCCCATACTTCGATAACTGGTAACATACTTCCAATAGCAACCAAATTTCCTATGTAAAGAAAAACATTTATTTAACACAAACACGTGACAATATTAACAAAGTAATCAGACCATCACAAATAACTTGAAATTAACGTAACCGCATAATTAACACTGAAACACAAAATAGATTAGGAAGACAAATCCTTTAATCTTTACAATCACCGTTAGAATACTTGAATTTGTGATAATCAATACGAAGTGTTTCAGTTGCTTGACAGACTACATAGAATGAACTTTCCTCCATCGTGGCACTCCATACTTGCTGATATCGAATGGTGTAACAGTATCACGATTATAATCACTACAAGTTTCGCCAATTCATATATCCGCTTCATCAGGTGTGAAGGCAGGGTAAAAATCTAGAGGGATTAATGAAGACGACCGAAAAGTTGGCCTTTGTCCGAGCTCAGTGCTGATGAAATAATACAATGGCAGTTCTGAGCGGAAACAAGGTTGTCACTGTGTTGTGAAATGAAATGCCTTCACCTGATACCGGAACAAAAGGACTTGCGTGGATAATTCTATGTATGTGACTTCTATACATAGATAATTCTATGTATAATTCTTTGGAAAGTTATGTATTTTAATGTTTATAAAGTGTGAAATATATGGTTAACAGAAAAGTTATATAGAAACTAAATTAATTAATTAATTATTAAAATACTGTATTGTATCATTGCATTTTATTTATTTGTCAACCAATGATTTATTTAACAAACCTTAATCTAAATATAATGCTGATTGTTTTTTGTGAATATAAATGCTATCATAGACCATTCGCTCTTTTTGAGAATCTGTTTTATATAGTAGCTTGACAACAGTGGGAATGAAGTGCCAAGCTGGAGGTAATTTTACAATTTTGTCCTCGCCATGTAAATTTCCATTTGATACATGGAATGAGTTCAAATCAGAGTTTAGATTAATAAAAGAAGGGTGGTTTGCGTATATCGATACCTGCTAACCATACAATCGCAACAGCACAACCACCACACAGATAAGCGTAATGAAATCCATTACACTTAACGCACACTTGTACTGCATGGGTGTATTACCTAACACGTGAACATCCAACTCTTATTTCCGATTCAATCTCATGTCCAAAATTAAGTATTAATTTGAGTAATTTTCAGAAAACATTATTTTTCTATCCATTTGCCTCCATTCTTAAACTACACGACCGATAGTGCGAATTTATAACAAATACTCATTCCAGTCTCGTCAGAAAGTTCCGAAAATCGTATTTCGAGAATTTTATGAAGCTTTTAGAATATGAAATAAGCGCTAATCTCATTCTGCTAGTAAGTTACAGTCATTAAATGATTCTTAAATGATTTAAGAACACACTCCGTATGGACAGAACTGAATTAAAGTGCTCTACGTAAACCATTTTTAAACTCTCAAGTCAGTGTTTCGAGAATGGAATTGTATTTATGGCCTTTAGGCATCTAAGGCTCAGGTCGGGATAGGGGAGGGGAAAGGATTTCGGAAGGTGTCGGCCAGGGCCTATAATGAAGGTGTCATCCCGGCATTTGCCTGGTGTGACTGAGGAAAAACACTGGAAAAACCTCCAGTCAGGATGGTCGGCCGCTGGGGATAGATGATCTCGTTTATAAAGTACACACTGTCTGCAACGCACCTGAACAAGATAAAAACATTCTTTTGTACAGCTGTTCATTGAAGTTACACGAAGTTATTTGAATTTCGCTGCGAATTCACCTACATCAAAAGTATGAAAAACTGCAACTTACATTTTCAGTACACGAAGTCAAAGACCACAGCGCCTCTACCAAGCTTTGCATATCTCATTTTACCAGACCACCCAATTTCAAATAAGAATCCTGCCATTTAATGCAACCCATAAAGGATTTACAATCCGGAAGAGGAAAAGTGGACAGCTGTAAATAACCACGCAAGACTGTTGACCGAGGGGTTGGGGAGATTATTGCATTTGCCCTCGCTCCAACAGACGGGTATAGCATTTAATACAATATTTCATAACATAATCTGTGATGTAAGGGTTAATCATTAATTCTCAAGCAGTTCAGTTGATAGAGCGTTGGCTTAGCAAACTAAGGTCCTGAAAACGATCCCAGCGGCAACCCAACCTATCAAAGGTATTTCCTCAATCATACCACGAAAATGTCAGAATGGTACCTGTCCAGCTACCTTCAAAAATCCTCTCCCCCATCCTATTCCGGCCTAAGATGCCTTAAGGTTATAATTAAATTCATTCATTTATTCACTCTCAAACAGGAACATAATGTAATGGAATTTTTAAACGTAAGATCATATACGAACTCAAAATACCGTAGCAAAAACTTAGTCAGAATAACCAACACCTTAGGCGCCATTACGAATTTGAATGGCATATCCCATCAAATCACTTCAGAAATTTCTTCTTTCAACTATCACGGAATAAACAAAACATTACAGAATCTATAAAAAGTATTGCAAAAGTACAGGCAAAGTAGAGCAACAAACCTGGTTTCGCTTCACTCGGGTCAAAATTCATCCACTCAAGACAAAGTGGCGACGAGGAAAGTAATATCTCATGATGAACATATAAAGACTCTTCCTTCTCATTATATACTAGGAAAACAAGACAATTTGTATTAAAAAAACATGAACATGAAAATGAAAGTAATTCAAACTCACGTAACAGTTTTGACATTTTACACACAATTTCGTACATACGATTCTTACGTATGACTCCAATTTATTCAAATTGTGAATTTCTAACTTTCAGACTGCCCAAATTCTACGTGAAATAGAAGATTTTGTAGTTAGTAATTACATGTTTAATTAATTAAATTACAAAAAATATAAATTCATTCTATGTAAAATCACCCTACAATAATATTGATGTTCACTTAGATCTTGGAGATCTATTTATAGATTATCTATGCAGTTATTATGGCAGGCAATGTTTTTTAGTTTAACATTTGTGGTAGCGAACTCTTACCATAATCGACTGGTACAATGCCATATATTTAAATGTAGCGTATAGAAAAAGACATTATTTAAGAGCATTTACGTTCCTAAAAATTACTGCATAAAGCATGAAGATTAAATATGAAAATCAACAATCGCATATTATCTAACAACTCTCGTGAAGAGAGAACTCGCCTTTTCTTACTTGTTGGTGTGCAGCTAATTCGCTCGTATATTAAAACACATACAAATAAGTGAATTCTTTATATATTTCGCGAATCGGTGCGCTCACGTTGTCAAACGATGGGAACATTAAAAGGATATGTAATACTGTGGTGAGTAAGGTTGAGAATGCTGAATTGTTCGTTGAAAGTCCCAGAAAGATTACAAGAACAATGTTGCCAGACTATGACGTCACTTCCGTACTCGCACTTGTATGAAAGTGATATATATATATATATATATATATATACGAGTGAGTGAAGTCATTCTGCTTTCTCTTAAGGTTCCTCTCTCCCTTCATCCTCTACTCGGACTGACTCCCCCCTTTAATTAGTCGTCCTGATCCGACCTCTCTCGGTAATTCCCGGAGCAACTGCCCCTCAGAAATTCAAAAGTAACCACATAAGTGAACTCGCCAACTTATTAAACCAACCCCAAAATCCTAAATACCCGCGACCAGTTCTCAACCCTTCTCCCCGCACACTTTCTGCTACTGAACACAAAGTCCTTTCGTAAGGCCTTTCCTTTTCTCCTTCCCGCCATACAGAACAAGCCACCCTACTTAATGATTTCCTCACTTTTGCCCGTAACCACTGGTCCACTCATCCCAACACCTGTACGGCCAGAACCTCTGACACCGAAACTCATCCTAGCCTTCACACATTCCTTCCTCCCTCCAGTAGAGGATTATATAATAAAGATAAATTAGTCTTAATTGTGAATTCTGTAGCTACGTACTGTTCATTGTTATTTTTTATACTATTTTATGTTATTTTAACATTGTAATTTCTATGTTCCTTTATTCCTTGACTATATCCATACGGCTGTTCTTGCCGTGTTATGATGTATAATTAATAAATAAAAGTAAAGACCCTCCCCCTCCAAACCACCCTGTTGAACTATACATTTCCTTCCTCTTCACACAAATTCCTAACCCTGACTTCACTGATACGTTCCAATCATATCAGAACCTCATCACTGCAGAACGAAGAGCTATTTCAAATCTTCGTTCTGATCCGACCATCATTATCCGCCCGGCCGACAAGGGATCATGAATTACTTGGAACAAATCCGAAGCACACAAACAACACCGCCCCCATCGAGGATGACCCCAGCCAATCCTTTCTTAATAAGATCCGCACCTACCTCCAAGCGCATGGACCCCATGAGGGGCTTTCGACACTGTCCTGACAATCCCAGAACTCCTAAATTTTACCTGTTTTCAACATCCATAAAGTTGGTAATCCCGGCAGACCTATCGTTTCCAGTATTGGCTCTCGCACTGAAATAATCTCCACCTTCCTTGACCATCATCTCCAACAGTTTGTTCAGGCTTCCTACATCAAGGATACCAACCACTTCCTCTCTACAATACATTATCTCTGATCCTCTCTCACCCGACACCATCTTAGTTACAGTTGACGTGACATCACTGTATACCAACATTCCCCACACCCATGGTCTCACTGCCCTTGAACACTTTCTCGACACACGCCCTAATCCTCGTAAACCCAGTACACCGTTTCTGCTTCAGCTAGCCTAGTTTGTCCTCACCATTAACAACTTTACCTATGAGAAGAATACTTTTCTGCAAATCAAAGGCACAGCCATGGACACTCGCATGACCCCTTCCGTGTTCGTTTAACCTAACTGAGAGTTTCCTAAAGGCGAGGTTTCGGTTAGGGTAAACGAACACGTTCGGGATGATAAAACATCCAAACCCCACTTCAGGCTTATCCCAACACCTCAAAAACACACAACACAACAATATTAATGTATCCGTCGTACAGTAAACAAATTTGCCGATTGAAAGAAACACATATGAAAGTGCATATATTCTAAAGTGTAAACCAAAATTAAATATAGATATAAGACCAATACTAAATAAAACACTCGATTGTCACCGATAACATTTTATTTATTCGCCAAATTCCAAATTTTTGTTGTTTTTGTTTATTTACTTTTCATTTATTCTTTATTTATATATATATATATATATATATATATATTTCACTTTCATACGAATGCGAGCACGGAAGTAACGTCACAGTCTGGCAACACTGTTCTTATACTCTTTCTGGGACTTTCAACGAACAGTTTGGCGTTCTCAACTTTACTCACCACAAAAATGATCACATTCAAGTGATTCTCTATATAGTTCAGTGAACTCTCTACCATTGAACCACCGCTGCCCTTCGCGTTTTGAAGCAACGACATGACAGAGGGCAGAATTACAAGGTGAGTTTTATTTTAAATATGCTAAATTAAAACGAATGCATGAAATGTATACATATTAAATCTATTTAAAAATTTGATCAAACCACAGGGACAAAACGCTACAGAAATATCAAGTTATCGATGACCAGAAACAGATTACAAATCACGCATATTTCTACATAACTTTACCTTCATCATGCATGAAGCAATAGATGCTTCATCGCGTGATTACCAGTTCAAGACATTTCCCATAATGTATTTTCTATTTGACAAAGTTACTTTAAGAAAGTGTTACGTTCCAAGTATTCAACCCTGAATAAAATTATCAAGCTCAATGACAGAAAATGTGTCTACTCCAAATAGAGATACTTACGATTAAAAAAATAAATATGAAACAAAATGAAATACCAATGACACTCTTCCGTTCTTCCAGTACGTATTTCATACTTACCATATAGTTCTAACACATTCAACAAATCCTGAATATGAGCAACAAGAAGCAGGTTGTCACTCGGTTTGATCTGGAAGTCCTCCTTCTCTTCAACATCATTTTCATCATCCTCTTCATCCTTTATTGTAACGTGCGGATCTTCTTTGTTGGTAGCGTACAAAGCTAAGCCAGCAAGTCCCATTACAGCACTTGGTAAGTCTGTCAATGAAATTATAAATGGAAATTGAAAAAAATAATCAATCACACTGGAATACGTAATATTTAAATGTAATATTCTGGAACATAAAACTACTAGCTTACATTCACTGATGTATTATTTAATCTTCCTTCATTCATACTAGAAAATTATCGGGATTGTATATTGAATGAAGGACAGATCTGCTACCTACCTGTCTTCTCTCACGGGTAGAGTAAAGATGATAAAAGACAGAGAAAGGCTCTGTGCTCTAATAAGTAGTAAAACCACAGAATGCACCGCTCCAATACACATTCCTCAACACACCTTATCTAAAAACAGTCCAAATTTGCGCTCTATCGCTGGAAGCCGAATGTGATAATTAAAATAAATTTACTTTGAACATTTTAAATTCAGAATATCGTCGTCGGAACTGTAATATCCCCTATGTGGCAAACTATGAACTTTTCACGAAGGGCAAAAAACCGGTTTCTGGACTAAAGTCTGGAATACAATTTAGGTACTGAAAAGCTGCTATATCTCAAAAAGTAGAAGTTATTTCCATATGAAGTTTTTCTACAGTATGCACAGTACACAGAAGTATAAACTGGTACCAAACCATGAAAAGTTAAAAAAAAAAATGCCACATAGGTGGTATTGCAGTTCCGACGAAGATATGTTTTCAGTTGCGTATCACGAAAATATGTTCAAATTTTGTTTTGTACAGTGCGAATCGATGCTCCTGTATACGAACGCTTTTACAGAAATAAGAAACGTACTTAGGCATCTAACAGTGGGAATTTATATATTGAACTCTGTACGAAAACTTGAATCAAGTAGTTACAAAATATTCCATAACGAAAGACTGCAAGAAAATATGAAACTGTCAATTTGCATGATACATATGTAGGATTTTTCTCATATATGCTGGGGAAATAATGGCGATATACATTTGGAGATCGGAATAAAAAAAATGACGTGAAAATTCACATACAACTCCCTAATTATTAGCCGTTCTTGAATTAGCTGCCTCTGGTATGGAAAGACAGGCATGTAACAATAATTTCTACGCAGCATAAAATGTAGAAATCAGCAGATGACAATCGTTACCCTGGAAAATGCAATACTCGCCAGGTCATTAAATTCATGCGTTTTCTTTTCTTCACGAAAATAAGGTGCTTACACCCACTATAGCTTAAAAACGTTTTTGCATATTCCTTGCAAATGTCTATTGTATACAATTTAAGTTTTATAACACAGCTAATTTAGTAACAGTAAAACAACAGTTTCACTTGATCCAAACAAGCTTTATCAGATGTGTCAAACGTTAAATGTAAATAATAATAAAAAAAACAACATTAAAACCACTGAGAGTCGCACGAAGGTAGTTTTAATGCAAGTCCTTTACCCTTGACTTTTATTCTAACACACCTTTTAAAGCTTGATTCAATCAGATGAAATATTATTACTGTGATATGACGTACGATTTTTATCAATGTGTCCAGTTATTTTATTTTCTTTAAGTTCACATTCTAGAACATTAGTGAAAAAGTACAATAGAGTTTTGAAATCAAATCGAATATGTCATGCGGACAACATGTGGCGCAGTTTCACAAAATTTGTATATCCTATACATTCTCGAACTGATAAATCTTTTATATGAAGTTCGGTACAGTGAAAGTCATCCAGTAACCATACTCGCTTACCTTTGGATGACCAGACGTTCCTATCTAAACAAAATATAATACATAATAAGAACTCGAAATCCAAAAATATTCTCGCCTTACCATTCGAATACTTCAAGTTGTATAAAAACAGGTACAGGGATATCGGAAAAAAATGAGTCCTTGCAGGTTAATATGGTGGTTGCCCACGTAAGAGGAAGCGCCAAAAGCTGTTAGAATACATCCGTCACAGAATAAACAAACGAATCAATACAGAAATGTCATTACTATAGGTTCTATATTGGTTTTTCTGTTCATTCTGTGCTAGATGCATTCTATTGGACAGCTTTCGGCACTTCCTCCGACGTGGGCAACTACAACAATATATTCACCAGAAAGCATTTACACTTGAGACAAGGTTACACGAACTGCGTGTCTCCATATCCAACTCTTTATCCAACCGCGAAAATATTTTTGCACAATGACTTGTGCTTTTATTGTGTATTATATTTTGTTGAGCAAGGAACGTCCGATCATTCAAAGGTAAATGAACTATGCTTTCCTCGTTAGAAAGCGCCAAACATGCACTTACCATTATTTCCCTGCAATAGAGCACTTGATACTCTTTAGTTAAAAAAAAAACTTTATTTGATGGAACGTTTTTTAAGATCGTCGAATACCACAATTAGGTCAAAATGACTTTTATGAAATTACAGCCCATGCCACACTGAGAAATACTATTTCCAGAAATAGTAGATTCCCAGAAATAGTAGAAATAATAGAAGTACTTCCCAGAAATACTATTCATTCTTCTATTTCATATCATTGCATGTCTTTTTTTCTGTCCTTTTCTTTCTTTCTCTATTCAGAACAATGCAAACAGATTTTATCCTATACTTATTTTTCTTTAAGACTCCCAATTTGCAATTTCATGGCATCGTGCATGAATCCCATAACCCTCACTGAAGATGTTCTGAGACAAATCAACGTTTTTCTGTATGGACGCCCATAGGAACAGCTGTGAGTGGTATGTTTTGTTCTCTGTTTCGCGGACGTTATTGCTTATATATGTACCACGATTTGAGAGGTGACGTACATGTTAAGAAGTACATTCGTTACCTTCTCTCATCTTTTTCAATTTTGAGGGTTATGGGGTTCGTGCACGGTGCCACAAAATTGATTTCGAAACTGTGTATTTCGAAATCCATAATAGAAACTATTCTGTGTCTATGATCTGGAAAGAATTAAAATGAATTCTATTTGTGAGCTTTACTACACATCTCTAGCTCGCATATGGATTGGGTAGGGGAGAAGAATGTGGGAAGAAGTCGGCTAGGGCCTATTTTGAATTCTAATCCTGGCATTTACCTGAGATAACTAAGGAGAAACCTGGAAAATCTCACTCAGGATGGTCGGCCGCTGGATCCAATACTTTAAAAATGTGCAGCAAACGTCCTACCAGCTCAGCCAAAACCGTTGGTACATGATCCACATACAATTAGTTACTAATCTAACATACACAATCGCCATAACTACTGTTCAGCAGGAAGACGTAGGTCCTTCAAAGTAAACTTAGTCTTCCCGGGCAAGAAACTGATAACGTAATCGGTCACAGATTGAATATTGAAGGATGCAATTGAATATATGGTTAAAGGGAACAAGGGAAGAGAAGACGAAAGCGCTTTCTTGATAATAATAAAGTAGATAACGTACATTAAGATAAAAAGGAGAGCACAAGGTGCACATACCTTCTTCTTCGTCATATTTATCGAGGTTATATTCAGCCAAAAATTTCTCCTCTGCATCATCACTATTCTTCTTTTTCTCTTTGGATTTGCTTTCTTCATGTTCAACGCCTGATGCTTCTTCCTCTTCTTCTTCTTTAAGATCGTCTTCATGCTGGTTGAGTTCGCTGAAAGAATACGCAGATTAACTACTACATAATGTACATTTAACTTCTCACGAGAAAAATCTCATACTGACACGCAAGTTCTAGGTTAAATATGTAAAGATAAACTTAATAAGAATTCTAGATTAGAATTATCACACTTATGGTCTAATGATTACGGTTGCGGACTTCAGATCGGCACTGGAAAAGTACGCACGTTCGAGTTCTGCTGCTGAGAATATTCAATGTTTCTTCCACGATTTTCCGTTTGCACCTGGTGCATGCAGATAAGGTAGGCTGGCTGCTATTTCTCCATCCCTGCTCCCAGAAGAGAACTCGCGGAAGAACGTAATCCGTCAAATATGCGACAGACTTAGGCCATAGTTGTCTGTATCGCCCATCCAGAAATGTTTCTTTATTCTTACATTCATTGAATACGCCCTTCCAAACTACCCCCAGAACATCGCTAACCTTGGAAGTACAGGTGGGCATACTAGTTCATTTACGAGAGTCGCCCAGAGTGAACTTGTGACACCCGTGACACTCACCCTATGTTGCCCAAATTCATTGACCGTATCCACCTGGCCGTGGAAGCTCTGTGTGTGTGTGTGTGTGTGTGTGTGTGTGTGTGTGTGTGTGTGTGTGTGTGTGTGTGTGTGTGTGTGTGTGTGTGTGTGTGTGTGTGTGTGTTTGTAATATACATGACATATAAGCATAGGGACAATGAGGATGCAGTTAGTTTTGCAATGGAACCCTCAAACCAGAAAGCTGACAGTGCTTCTGTATGGAAACCCCTCTTGAGGAGGGGGCGATATTTTTTATCTCTTCGGGATGGTCCCTAAAAGTAGGTCCAAATATCTTTGAGCACTCTTGCAGCTTTTTCATTTATTTATAAAGCTCCAGCACAGCTCAATTTCCGAAATTTTAGGCTGGATATGTTTAATAACAACGAGCTGAAAATTTTGGAAAGAATTAGCCTGACTTTTTTGAAGGTACCATCCTAACATTTGCCTGGTGTGACCAAAGCGAGGTGGAACCAAAAAAAATTTCAGTCGGGATGACCGGTACCGGATACTCCCAATTATAAAGCGATCTCTCTACCACCTCCATCTCTCTTCTTGCTGAGGATAAAATCCTCCAGTCACCCCCTGAAAGAAACACTGACGCCGACTTGACCCTAGGCTCCTATTACTGAAAATTTGGGAAAGGGGAGGGACTAGCATATGATCCCAGCAGGACACTTAAGTTTTCCCAGGGTTTGTCGTCATTCATACCAGGTAAATGCCGAGATAGTACCTTCAAATCAGATCCTGGCCGATTACCTCCAAATCCTCTTCTGCGGCCTAAGCCTGAGATACCTAAATCCAAGGCCATAAACAAATTAAATTCAATTCAAGATAAATACGAGAACGGGGATTAATGGGAAACAGTTATTACAATAACTTTGTACTTTATCAATCTGCAAGAACTAGTATGTCACCTAAAAAACTCAGACTTTTAGTAGTCAATACACAGGCTAAACGGTTGGAGCTAGAAAAACGAAATTTGGTATGAAGGTGCATCATCACTAGTAGATTAAGCAAATATTACAAAATATCGCCATCTTGGATCCAAAATGGCCGCAAAACCAAAGTTGTAACGAATACACAGCCTAAACGGCTGGAGCTAGACACGAAATTTGGTATGATGGTATATCATCACTAGTAGGTTACGAAAATATTACAAAATGTCTCCAAAGACGCCATATTGGATTCAAAATGGCGGACTCCAAAAATTCATTTACCACACCGTTTGAGCTAGAGATACGAAATTTGACATAAAGGTGTATTATCAAGAGTAGATTAAGGAAACTACAAAATGTTAAAAAAAAGTCTCCATCTTGGATCAAAAATTGATGCCAAACTCGTTGTATAGAATACACATCCTAAACGGCTGAAGATAGAAAAACGAAATTTGGTATGACGGTACATCACCACTAGTAGGTTACGAAAATATTACAAATGTCTCCAAAAACGGCATCTCGGATTCAAAATTGCGACCCCCCAAAATTCGTTACATAGTTTCAGCCTGTACGAGTTATCCCATTCACTTTCAACCAAAAAGTACGCCTTTTTCCCGGTGCGGGCTTTAACTTGCATTTCACTCTATCAACATGAATGAAAATAGAAAGATTAGAAGCAGTGATTCCACCAAACCCCCCTGTGAAGATGTCACCTGCCCCAAATCCTCACCCCTTAACTTTAAAATTTTAACGGCGAAAAATCAATAGAAACCGTGCAAAACACTACGTACACCACCGCCCCAAACTGAAAATCCTGGCGGAATCCCTGACTAAAGTGGAGAACAGAATTGCCCTAGAAAGTAAGAGGCTGACACACGGCGGCGGAGGGGAAAATGAGAGGACACTGTGCTGGTCTTTTCACGGGTTTCACGTATTGTCGTCGAAGCGTTCTAGCCTTCCCGACATCTTATAATATCGTCATCTCTGCTCAGTCTTTGCCCCTTCCCCTTCCCTGTTCTTCTAGTCTTCCACCCACAAAATATCAGATTTCGTTCAAAGAGTATCGGATTTCGTTCAGCTTGAACTAAATCACATTTTCTTGTTAGCCGCTGCCTGTCTTGTGTGTGAGATGGGTCGTTCAGAAATAGTTCACTGCTGAATCGCTCAGAGGGAAAACAGTTAATTAATTAAAACCGTTCAGTGGTCAAAATCGTTCGTTAACGGACGACACATCTCTACTTGGAAAAAAAAGAAACCCAATCTGACACTGGAGACACGAACCCCGGTCTCTGGCTTACAAGCAGCAAGCCCTGCCGACATGGTGATGTTTTTTTTTTCTGAATAATTTACAACTTACGACTACCGGTAATACAGAGAATGTGTAATTATTCTTCACTTCAACAAGAATTACTTTCAAATTTAAGAAAAAAGTACTACATTTTATGTTTTTGGCGCACATTCGTAACCGTTTTCAAGATATTTTGACGTAAACTGAATCAGCAAAATCACACATTTAAGCTATTTTCTTAAAACGTTATTAGTTTCAAGTGAAAAATGTAAATAGTCGAACATGTACAACACAAAACACAGATTATTTTTTAAAAAAGAACGAAATCTTTAGCATTAACGGTAGCCGAGATATGGCCGTTTAAAAGACTGTCGTTCGCCATGTTTTAAACATGGTCACCAATTCGTTCAAGGTGAAGGTTTTTTTTTTCGACTTTACGAAAAATGCTTCTAGTAGTGAAAGTTTGTTTCTGCTTTTCTTCCTGAAGCGCAAAATCACATTAATTTTCGGGTGGCACAGATTCAACCACACCTAACTTCCATTTCCTTCATTATATATATATATATATATATATGATGGTAAAAAAGGTAGAAAAAAAGAATATTTCAATTGAAGAATACTAAGACAGGTATACAGAAACTGCACAAACACAATAAAAAAGCGACAACGTTTCGCAAAAGCGTTTTCACATGGCAGGAGAGGGGGAAAAAAGGGGGGACAGAGGACTGGTGCGGGACAATAGCTAAGACGCCTTATATGTATATGGTTTCCCTGACTTTCCACACCATCTCATTGATTTTCCCCGATTGTTCCTGTTTCTTAAGCCTCTCTAATACTTGCGTCTGAGCTTTCAAGGTCTGTAAGCAACACTGCATACTCATTCCATAGTTTGTTGCTCTTATTTTTGAATGTTTAATGTTTACTAGTGTCTCGATCGCTATACTGTTATCCTTTTTACATCACTCAGCATCTCCTGCGTTCAGATCCAGAATATTTTCATTCTGTACAAGCTTGTTTCCTAATCACATTAGGTCTATATTCAAGATCAGACTTGTATTATTTACTATGATTATTCTGACAAAATACGCTAATAACCTTGGCAAGGAGAGGGGTTGTGTTCTATTGGGGGAGGGGGGGGGCTGTATTCCTTTCGGTTATGGAGCTACTGGATTCGGGAAATAATATAAGGATGGTTACACCTTTAAAAATGCGTATAACACAAATGCATCAAAGTAATTTTTGAAGCTGTGGTCACTGTTTATGCACAAAAATTGCAACTGCATGGTTGTGTCCCAAAACAAGACTACATATACATAATATATTGAATGTCAAGACTATATCCCAAAATTCCCCCAAACAAGACTATTGATTAAAAATATAATGATTAATGCACTTACAGTAATTCTTCCTGATTATCTTTTATAATGGCTGCTAGTTCCTCTGGCGCCAACTTCACCTGAAATGTAGTACATCTTTTCAGATCCTGCAATTCAAACTTACAAAATTACTACGGTTCCATCCCAAAATTTATCTCTTAAGATGAAACCATTTCTGGAAAGGATTTTTGATTTTACTCTTGTTTACGATATTGCATCTTCTGATGGTAAAAGAATAGGTTTCTAATAGTGTCTAGTAAGCAATAGTTGGAACGACCTACAACTACAATGAGACAACGAACTTTAGTTCGTTTAAAACCGCAAACAAACCTCACTGAGACATTTGTAAGATAACAGTGTGAATTTTCAAACATTAATACACCATAATATCTGTTTGGTGATGACTTGTTTTTTCCAGCGATAGTATGTAGCTCCTGTATCAAACAGCGTGTTTTAAAATTACACCGACAAACTTCTGGAGGTGATTCCTCACATCAGAACAAGACGAAAGTTCCTGTGACAAATTTTCGAAATGGGCATAGTTTCGGAGCTACAAGCTGCCGAAAGCGTGGGATCCTCAAAGAAAGTAGAGGATTCCGGAATATTTCCGAAGTAGAGGTAGGTCGAAATGCGCACAAATTGTTTGAAACGACTTTCTGTGTGAGTAAAGAAGACATACGTCATTCCCAGCATCCAATCGGGCAATAATATCTAATCTCTTTGATAACAAATAAATAAAGCGTTCGATGAAATTACGCAATTCATACTTCTGCTCGTTATGCAACCACGCTTTTCTAAAAATCGTTCAGTGTATGGAATCTACTTGAGATATAGACTTGGCGCCAAAGAATTATTGTTTCCTGGTGGAAAACCGTTCCACTCATGCTCACTTCGACCCATCTTCACTTCAGAGAATTTTTGTGAATCCCCTACTTCCTTTGGGGAATCCCTTGCGCTTCTATTGCGGAACTTTGAAATATGCATTTTTGGATAGTGTAGATTTAAATTCTTTGACGGTACCATACCGCATCAGCTCTACTGTTCGCAGTGCTCGAAATATAAGGCTCTAAAGGTGTTTTTTTTTTTTTCGGACGCTTTTGGCAGCCTATAACTCTGATGCACATTTTGAAAATCTGCCAGAGGAACTTTCGCCTTGTTTGATGTGAGGAATCTCCTCTCGACGTTTGTCGGTGTAATTTTAAAACCCACTGAATACGGCTGACAGAACTATGGGAGAAATTGACCACGGTTCGAAATGAAAAAGAATAGATGTCTTTCAAAGCATGACAATGTTATGAATCGAATCAGTCATTTTAAAAGACGATTTCTCCACTGTTTGAAAGTTTTCAAGAAGTAAAACCAAATTGCTTTTCGGTGAAACTAAAATCCTGAAAGCACGCATATAATTTAAAGTAATCTAGTAATGTCATAAAACACTAGTTTCATGATAAATTTTATAAGAGAGTAAGTATTTACATGAGCAGGTTACATTTTATGAAAAACACTAACTTCGGATGTTGAGATACGGCCCTTTTCGAAATGACCGATTCAGGTAAATACCAAATGACCATATTTTTTAGAATGGCTTGCTTGATACACATCTTCCTTTAATAAGGAATGAAACTGAGGAGGCAGGAGAAAATACTACCCCTTACCACTTCAGGCAAAGCTTTGCTAACTCCTCTTCTAACCCATTTTACGCAGGGAATAAAATTCACATCTGAACTTGAACTATAGAGTTCTTCCATCTCCAAAAATAAGGTTGAGTCCTGCAAATAAAAATATGTCAATAAATATACCTTGTAAATAAATAACACAACTAAATTTAATGTTTTGCTATTTATTCTTAAAACAATTCAGAATCTGTACGCCAATATGTGCTTTTATCAATATTAAGGAATCTATACGTTCAGCCCGTCACAAGTTTTAGGATGACTCCTCAGAAAGCATGTGTTCCAGGAAAAGGGATGGGCAAGGTATAGGTCAGGACCTCCACTATCCTGGTGAAATTTAGAAACCTCAATTGATATACCGCCATGAACAGGCCTCAACTCTGTTCACTTATAACTTATGGGGCAGGCAACAACGACCTAAGCTCGTCATTTGTTAGGATTGTCCTTCCGGAGGCATGGGAGGGGAAGTTTTTTGTCTAGATACCATACCGGTATTCGCCTAGTGATGTTGAGGGTAGCCCTGGAAATTGTCGGTGAGGCTGGCAGAATTCGACTCCGCTTGTCTCCGCAGTGACAATCCGAAGTCCGGGATTATAATTTCTAAAGGAATGGGCTGCCTACGGCTGATCGGAAGTCAAGCGATTTCGCCACTACGTCATAAGAACTGTGAGCTACGGCGGATCGCTGAAAATAAGAGGGAGATTAATAGGAAAGTCACTCTCAGAAGCCAAATGGAAATTATTTTTTACCCCAACCCTACATTTTCCAAGTACGTGTTGTATTACTCAGTCAATGTTGGACACTTTCCTCACTCAACTGAATATTTCAACAACTAAATAACTCTTCTTTTGGAGTAATAATAAATTATTTTGATGCTGGATTCGAGAAAGAACACAGTTTTTGTTTTGGTTGTTTGTGTACTGTGTAATGGATATGCTTCGTTTACAATGTAAAAGGTACTTCATGTCGTGTTTCGAATTTATAAGTTCTATTACTGTACTTCATCGGGTGAATCGTGCTGTCCGTGGAGTTCTTCATTGTGTAGTTTCCTCAATTCTCCAGTCATCGCGTCCTGTTTCGGCACGTATACCTTTCTTAAAACCTTATTTTCAAACACACGTAACTTGTGCTCATCTGTTAGGGTCGTACTCCAACATTAGCAACCATAAACTATTACCGGAAGAATAACCGTTCTGTGTATCTTTAATTTCAGTTTCCTTATATTCATCGCGAGGTTAGAAGTTTCTGAACTCAATAGAAACGTACTTTTGCTTGTTACATATCCTCTCACGTACGGGGGAACACAGTCTTCTAATGTCAGAACAGGATTCCTATTTAAGAACAGTATCCTTCTGGCGGTTCAGAATATAGAGTTCGTGAACGAAAGACTACCGTACGTTACGATACGTACCCGATGGTGCAACACGGTTTTAATAAATGTCTATGCTCCGACCAAGAAGGTTAATGATA
This sequence comes from Lepisma saccharinum, assembly GCA_022664845.1. Taxonomy (NCBI): domain Eukaryota; kingdom Metazoa; phylum Arthropoda; class Insecta; order Zygentoma; family Lepismatidae; genus Lepisma; species Lepisma saccharinum. The sequence continues at coordinate 43,293 of JAGDQP010010420.1, forward strand.
ACGACAAAGATACATTTTAGGAGGAGTTAGAAAGGCTGTTTGACCGATTACCAAAGTATTATACGAAAATTGTGTTGGGTGATTTCAACACTAAGGTAGTGAGGGAGGAAAAATACAGATCCACTATAGGTAAATACAGCCTTGATGAAATCACCACCAATAATGGAGAAAGACATAACTTTCGCGATCTCGAAAAACATACTAGTAAAGAGCAGATACTTTCAGCACAAAGACATACACAAATACACATGGGTTTCTCTGGATGGCAAAACGCTCCACCAGAACGATCACGTTTTAGTAGATAGAAGACACACCAATATAATGGATGTTAGGTCTTACAGTGGAGCAGAAGTTGACACCGACCATCAGTTAGTGATCACAAAAGTGAGGGAAAATTTATACATCGCAAACAGAGAAAGCAAAGGATCAAAACAACTTAAATATCCAAAGGTAAAAGCAGACTACCAACTCGAAATATCAAGTAAAATGTGGGAGGCAATTCGTGATACAGTTAAGGGCGAGGTGAAGGAACGTTTAGGTGAGAAGAAACAGCAGAAAACAAGCCTTGGTTAGATGAAGAATGTCTTAAACTTTATGAGAAACTAAAACAAGCAAAACAACGAAGGCTACATAATAAAAACGAAGCAAATAACAAACACTAAAGCAACGCGAAACGCAATGCCACACGCGGGTTGAGAAACAAAAAGCAAGAATATCTGACGCAGAAGATTCAGCGAAAGAGGGAAGAATGGGAAGGCAAATAACATACGAGATCTATACAAAGGGTTAAACTCGTTAAGAAATTGTTAGCAGCCGAGGTAGGGGATGATTAGAAATAAACGCGGAGATCTTCAGGCAGATCCGACTAAAATTATCGATGTGTGGAAAAGTTATTTCGACAAACTTCTTAATGTACTCAACGGAGAACAAACAGAGGAATTTAAAATATATACAGCACAGCCGTGGATACACGAACCTAGCGAGATCGAGATGTGGATAAAGAAATTTTAAAAATTTCAAGTAACCGGGAATAGACAATATTTCAGCTGAATTAATTAAAGAGGGCGGAACGACACTAATCAAGGAGCTCCATAAATTGATAAATGCTATATCAATACGAGAATAACTATAAATGCTATAAGAGAATAACTTATCCTCTTAACTGATGATGCTCGAAGTCTCCCAACACTACTTAAGCAGTTATTCTATAACTGCAAAGCTGATCCTGTTCTTTATGTTGCCACTTCTGTGTCATTTTCACCATGAATTGCCGTGCTTGGACCTTCCTCATAACGCAACAGAATCTTCTTTAATTTTGTTTCGTACTAACGTTCGCCATTGAATTCTATGCTGGGCAAGGTCGTCACTTTACACGTATACCTCTCGAAGATCGCTTCCAATACTGTCTTCCCAACGATGTCTCGATCTTCCCAATGGCCACTTTCCCTTCGCCTTACCAACCACAATGGAATATAATCTTCGTTTTGCCCCCATTCGAGCTAATTTGTTCCCTACATTAACATCACAAATCACTTGTGAAATGTAGCAGTTTTTTAATCCGTGGTTACACGCTCCTTAGTTGTTTCCTACTGCTGGTGTGTACTTTAATATCAAGTAAGTTGCAGCACTGTACCTTATGTATATCGTATGCACTGTCTCACAGTTCTCAAATTATTCTACTTCCAGGGTTGCCACTCTTTTGTTCAATAAAATCTAAACACTCTCTGTATCGGGGATCTGGAAGTAGCGGGAACTTCCACGGAAAAGCTATACCATTTGTAAGCTCTATCTTTTTTAGGACATCCTAAACTTCCTTTCAAGTTAAAAATAACAACTGATTTAGCTAAAATAAACTGTACCTTTCTTATCATTAACTGTTTTACTCGCATTTTTAAAATTCACCTGCACCCCGTCAATAAAAAGGTGGTTCTCGGAGTAGTGAACTTGAGAAAATTGTATTACCTAAGCTATAAGAGCTACTATTACCTACTATTCTTAAGAAGATGTAAAAATAATTTCAAATTCAGTCTGTAATTTTTTAATAAATAACTTACCCGAAAGGTCTTTCTTATACATATAGAATTACAAGTAACACTGAAAACAATCGTATTATTTCACAGCTACAAACAATTGACAAGTAGGAAGAAGCAAGTAACAATCAAAATTAAATGTTTTCCGACAATTCAACACATGGGTGCTATTTTCTGTGCTACAAACTAAAGAACATGTGTAGGTAGCAAAGAATTGCTTTAAAATTAGAAAACAAAATCAAATTTGTATGGCTCACAGAAATAATTAGTTTTAAAGGTGAAAATCGGAACAATCTGCGTCCCAACGAATACTGCATCGGGTAAAACTTCTGGGTGGTTCCGACAAAATCGGGAAAGGTGGCAACCCTACTCATACAAGTGTATATCCACATAAATTGTACCATCCCCTTGTACTACTGGCTTACCACATAATAGCTACAGTGGAACGAAAACTACACAGTGAGAGCCTTTCAGACATCTCCGAACTTGCCGCTAAGCATGTTTAACGCAAGATCAGCTTAAGTACACAGTGAATATTTTTCTTTACTCCTGTTACCAAATTGAAACTTGCACCAAAAGTAGATTGAATTAACTAGATACTTTATTTCTAAAAATTGAATATACACTTTTTTTTTTTTTTTTTTTGTATTCTCACAGGAGGTGACTCACCACCAACGAATTTCGAGTCCGTCCACGGCATATTTAATAGAAATGCTGATTAAATTGTTATACATTACTAGAAGTATGCACTGAGGTGGTCCTAAAGAGGACCTGTCACATTTTCGATGGTCGTCTTTCCACCATAATAAATAAATAACTAACTATATAAATAATAAGCTGTATTCTATTTCGTGTCTGTCGATTAAAGCAGTCCTATTTCTCATATAAATATAACAATACACTGCTAATCCAATTTCACACAAAAATCGTTACCACAGTTTAGCGAGCTGACAGGGCAGCATCTCGTATGTTGTTCCCCCTCAAATTCCGTAAATTTGTTTGCTGAGATGACCCCATGATCTATCTATCGCCTGGGTGTTAGCACCAGTGTTCGATTTTCCCTGATGCCTGAGGATTTCATCCCCGGTTGTTGATTCCGAATATGATCCCAACCAGGAATATAAGTTTTATATTTTTTTCCCAAACAGGTAGTAGGTGAAAAGTTTCAGGATCCCCTTTTCTTAATTCATAACAAATCGAACACTGCTTAGCATCAGTAACGGTATGTGGAAAAACGACTTGCTTTTCGCAATGAATGATATTTGAATTTAAATTTTATTTAAGGACTTCACCCAAGTTTGACTCAGACCGGTAATGACTGATGATTGATTTCGCATTTCAAATTTCTATACTCCTTATGTTGCTCATTGGCTTTACGTTTTCATATTAAAACTTCCCCCACTCTCTCAGGTGATTCATACTGATAAGAAATAACGGCAACTACATGATACTGTAGCAACTGCGATAGGTACTGCAGGGTAGGTCATCTCTTACGAGAACTTTTAGATATTCAAGGTCAAATGATACATAATGTATTTCCTTAGTTTCAAAACAAACCCAAGATAAATGAGTGTTCTACAACTATTAGAAGCAAAGTTATGATTTTGTTGTTGACCTTGCCTATGTACTTTTTCCCATGCTGGTAACCCTGCTGTACTAATACCGTGTATCACTGTGGGCTAATATTTTACATATGTACATTACTGTCATGGCTCGAAATTAACTTAATGTACTACTGGCCCACAGGACCACTGAAATTCTTTCTTCACTGGTCCTACAAAAATCTTACTGGCCCTTTTTAAAATCAGTAAAGAGTTATAATCACTGTATTTTTTAGTCCACTTTGGTATTCTCATTTAGGCTACAGGCCTATGAAGGCATAATTCTGTAAAAATTCTGTCAAAGCAAACAAGATCATGCTTAACGAATAGGAACGCCTAACGTCTGTATTATCACACTTACTTTGTTTTTATTACACTAAATATCTTCTTCGGAAGAATCTGCTGGGAGTCGGGGGCCGTAGGGAGCAATACTGGGGCGTCTGGCTCTTTCTCCTTGTCTATAAAGAAGGATACTGCCGGAGCAACGACATAATTACACAATATGGATCCAATGATAGGGCGGCGTGTCCACGCTCCATACGAGTTATGTTTCTTGTCTCCGTTACTTGAGGTAGCGGTGTTGATAAGCTGACATGTTAGTTCCTAAGATTCTCTGATTTTCGTAAACGTTAAATCAAGCCTACAGGTGTGTTTATTAAGATATTGGAACTTTAGAAAACACTGGCCCATAGGACCACTGACAATTTTGAGTTACTGGCCCTTCGAAATTTTTACTGGTCGTCGGCCAGTGGACCACCGCCAATTTCGAGCCCTGATTACTGTATGCCATCTACCATTCTACGAATTTACATGCAACTCTCAATGACTACTACTAAAGGAACGTTACCTCTAACGTCAATAAAAGCACTGACAGAATGCCGAATAAACGACAGTGAGCTAAGGCGGGTTAGAAAAGGTTTGTTAGGTCATCTTTTTTCCAAAATGGGAATGGATAACACAAAACGTTACATGTCCTCATTACCGCAAATTAACCGTACATAATTCCCGCTTACCAGTGTTGCACGCACACGTTTGTTCTTTCCGCAAATAGAAATATTTACCTCTTTACTATACTTTTATGGTTGTCTCCTGACTTTATTAGCTCAAGAAATGTATTACCGTACGTTTTCAAGAATTCATATTCGACATTTGGAAAAAGTATTTTCTACTGAAATTTTGATTTTTAATACACCGCCTGTGAAAGTTAATACAACAACCTATACTTTCTTTAATCCAGTAACCAATAAACTATACTTACTTTACCTAACACAACCTTATTGCATCCTTTCTGGAACTATAATTCAGGCACTACCTCTGCAATGTACAAGCCATCTAAGCTGAGAACCTAAATCCGTTATAAATAATCTGATACGATTTTATTGCGTTCATGTTTTATAGGAAATCTACATGGATCTCATGGAAAAAAAAGGCTTGTAGTTAGATATCAAACAGCATTTACACTTTACTGCATAACATGAACCTGCATCAAACATATGAGTGCATTTATACTCAAACAGAAAGACCTCGGCCTAAAAATCTTAAAGATTAAATTAAAATTCAAAATTCAATAGAATGTTTATGTTTTTTTTTTTGTTTTTTTTTAAGCTTTTCTGAATGCCACTCTTTCTTTTTCATTATTCGAGAAGATGTTAATTTAACAGTTCCAAGTGTAATATTTGTAATTATTATGTAATATTTTCGTAGCCTACTAGTGATAATGTACCTTTTTGCGAAATTTCGTGTTTCTAGACCTAGCGGTTTAGGTTTTGCATTCGATAGAACAATGGCTTTGGCGGCCATTTTGGATCCAAGATGGCGACTTTTTGCATATTTTGTAATATTTTCCTAATATACTTTTGGTAATACACCTTCATACAAAATTTCGTGTCTCTAGCTCAAACGGTGTGAACCTTCAGCAATTAATACCACAATTCATTAGTGAAGCACATTTCGAAGCACTGAGACCTGCTGTGAAATTTTATGATGTCAATTTAGAAAGTGTTGAAGAAGAAGAGTTTGAACTCTGGAAAAATTTGTGGTGTGGTAAAGAAAAGTAGGTTCTGCCACGAAATGCGCTTGAAGCGTTTCAAATTTGCCCCAAGTCTGTATACCCTAATATCTACATACCCTCCCAGTAACTACGTGTAGCCCTGAAAGGAGCTTTTCCTAACTCCGCGGACTAAAAACATGTCTACGTACTAAACGGACTTGCTTGTTTGGCAATGAATTGACATAAACGAAGTTGTTAACATGCTGGGGGGGAGAAGACTGGATATTACATTGTAACATATTTTTGTTGAGGCAGTACTTTCTTGGTGCATGCTGGACTTTTGCCGGTACACACATTTTCAGGTAAATCAGAAATATTATAGTGTAAACAATGTTCTTTCTTATTTAACTAGTATCCTTTTCGGCAAGGTTCTAGAATACTGGCCCCCCTCCACTTCCAACAGTCCAAGTCAAGAAAGTGCTCTGTTTTTCAACTATTTGCAAGGGAGAATAATGTATTGCAGCTATAACACTACAATTAAGTTAAAATGAGTGCAGAGAACATCTTATACAACTTAATTCAATATTATAGCTGCAATACATTATTTTCCGTGGCAAATTATTTAAAAAAGGACCACTTTCATACCAAGAACCCTTGGGAAAATAAGAGCACACACCAAAATAGCATAACAAATCGACGTAAGATAGATTAAAACACATTAAAAGACAGAACCAATTACAGAACTTTACCAAAATACACGTGGTATAATACGGTGCATTACAATCAAGTGCGGATTTAGGAGAGAGGCCCTGAGGGAGCAATTACTTTAAAAGTGGAAGCTACTCCGGGATAATCTTAAGTCATTCTGAAATAAATGGGGGGGGGCGGATTTTAGCCCCGCCCCCATAAATTCGCCCATACTTACAACTTGCATATAACAAATCTACGTAATCTAAATTAAAACACATTCCAATTTGCATTTAGTGCAAAAAATAAAGTATAAAAGTCTATACCATTATGAAACCGTACCAAAATACACGTGCTATAAAACAGTGTATTACAAATTAAACATAACAAATCTAAGTTAAAACACATTAAAAGATAGACCCAAATATAAAAGTTGCTACCAAAGAGCACAAAATACTGAAATAAAAATTACAAAACCTCATTTTAACGGAGAAACATCGAACAGTTCTTCATTCAATTACGACGACAATGGCAAAAGGAAAGTACATATACTACAAGTAGCAGACGAAACAGATTGCAAACTTTGCTTAAATCCATAAATAATGTCTCAAAATGCTACACATAACTACCTAAAAATAACGTAAATCATTAGTTACCATTCATTTGTTTCTTTAATATATTAACGTAAAATTCATGTATTTCAGTGATAGCTATAGTGACAATTTTGACTCTGCTGGTAGTAAAATGGGGTTAACTTCCAAAGTTGGTCGGCCGTTTCTAGTATAATTTAAAAAATTTAAGGGAAGAAATGGATAATTTGCTCGTTTGTGTGGTTAATAGTATATAAAAAAGAGCGAAAGTTGAGTTTATTATATTGTATAATCGGTGATAAACATGGAACTATTTGGGAAGCGGAGGAAACTACTTTGCGGAAGGTTACCGCATGATTGGATTGTGGGATAGTTACGAGCATTTATATTGTGAACATTGCTACAGCTGTACAGGAACGTTGTCCTAAATATGAGTTAACAGTATTACAGCTTGTGAAACAACACGGCGATACTGAGGAAAATCTTTGAAACTGTGTGAAAGTCATGGATGAATAAATCTAACAACAAATTGCAGAAAGTGTGGTAAGCTTTGTTCCGACGAAAAGAACTGTGTAAAGACACATGACCGCACCAAACCTTACCTAACCTCCACGTTCCCATGGTCAGTAATTTAAGATAATGTACGGAAAATGCAAGAAAGCAATTATTAATAATAAATGTGAACATCCCCACCCTGATGATGATTTTTAAATTTTCGTAGCTTTTATCAGGCTTTTAGTCGAAAAACAGGCGGCCGACCAACTTTGGAAGTAATGCCGTAAAATGTAAACAAATATGGCAAAAGCACACAGACTTATGTTGGTGTGGCATCAGTTACATGTCATTTAAAAATAAATATCAATGTTTATAACAGTCAATATCGACAAACCTGACTAACTGTATCTGTAAGAAGTGAAAATCGTCAATATCAGGTAATCTACTACTAATAATTGTTGAACCGAACCAGCGTTCTAGAACCTTCCCTTCATTTTCATTGTTTACTCCTGCATTTTGTAAAAATATTTAACTTATGTAAACACAGAAAATATATTAAAAGTCAAATTATGCTTAGAAAATATATATTCTGTTGATACAGGATCAGAGTGGTTTTTGATAAATAATTTAAAATGCTCTAAAAATATATTTCTTTGTCACACGAGCAAAATATCTTATTTTCATCCATAATAATGGCACCTTTAATTTATATTTTGGAGCATTTATGAGATTCCTTACTAATGATTTGGGTCCCTCTCGAAATAAAATCCTAGTTGCGTCTGTGCTTCACAGAGTCCAATCTTGACCGCTGAGGCTAACACCATTGAGAAATTATGTGGCAAAAGGTGTTACACAACCTTTTGGATTGCTGGTTGTCCCCAGGTGCCTGTGACAACTATTTGCAAGGGAATAAGTGGTATAGAGTGTACATATGGTTGAATAGATGACGAAAGTTGCGTGTCATAAAGTAAAGTTTATCTTGTTAGCGCACTAACGTAAACAAACCAGAATGCACCCAACCTAGAAACAATGCAGATCAGTAGGAGCTGACTTCTACATCTGCGGAGCTAACGTCTTTCTGTTAGGGTCCAGTTTTAGCTCAATAATATTTATTCATGCATATAATCGTAATGGTAACAGGTTGCAAAGATAATCACAGGCACACAAATAACTAAATCCATAGTCTTAGCAAATTATGGTGATCCATATTGTAACTACTTACCCGAGTGTTAACTTTTACTCGTCACTCTGTACTAAGTTGCTACATACCTCCTAGAGTTCCACAGTTTCACGGGACTTCCAAAATGCCACAAAAATGTTTATATATTATTTGCAAAAATTACTCACACACGTTTTACTTTACAGCTGTCTGCTTCGTTCTCCGACAGTGTTTTTTTCATAGTGTTTCCAACCTCTTTTCGCCTACGTCCCTACAGGCAAAGAAAATTGTCCCTAAAATTTGTCAAATGTCCCTATCTCCATATAACCAGATGTAGTTATTACAACTGCATTGACTTATACTGGATTATGTGGAATAGTATTTACTTGAAGTCATAGATATTTGCGTTGTTGAATGAAATATGCTCATTTGCTTCACATTTGAAAAGACCCGTGTAAACTGGGTAAATGCTCATTTTTATGAAAGCTTACTTTCTTGCTTTGCTTGTCATTTGGGTGAATAGTCAGTTGAAACTCGTGTTCCACGTAGAACAAGTAACAAAACACGTATTTCAATTCGCTACTCACCTTAATAGCAAGCAAAGCACACAACACAAGCGTTCATGAAAATCAGCCATGCTCATGAAATTTTTCTTTCTTGGCTTCTTGTCTTTCATATTCAAGGTCATCATGAACTTGATGCTTATTTTTGGATGTAGTCAATTTAGACAAATCTACACAAAACAAAAATGATAAACTGCCACAAAAATGAATAAAAATACTCACTAAATTAAAGATGAACACTAAAGAGACCAATTAACGTTCGGTACCGTACATCTAGTAGTACGTGACCTACACAGTTTAAAACAAGTTCGGTAGATTACTCTGACATTCAAAATCGAGAAAATTCCGCTATTATTTGACTTCCTAGAGGTTCCGTTCGTTACGAAAAACGTAAATGCATGATCATTGTCGAGTCCATGAGAAGAATAAATTTTGAAACGAATAGTTTAGTTAGAAAATTGTTAAAAGAAACATAGCTGAAAATCCCTATGATTTAACATAAAAAGCATAAAATCCGTCCCTACTTCCATGAAATATGACTAAATCATTTATCCCTATGAGTAAGGACATGTCCCTACGGTTAGCAGCACTGTCTAAGACCCAAGGATGTTCTATTAGAGGATATTCAATTTTGCCAAACATACTTCGCCGTGGCTCAGACGGTAGTGCGTCTGACTACGAATGGCCCGGGTTCAAATCCCGGCCAGAACACTGGAGACTTTTCTTACCATGCCTGACGTTCTGAGATGCACTCATCCGGAGTGCCCTTGTTATTCCTAGGCACCTTGGGAAGGTAAAGGTGGTCGAGCATGGGATAGATCCACTTCGTGCCGTAGGTCAAGAAAATCTGGAGCGCTACCACCACATCCTCCAAGCGCTGTTCACGGCGCGTGCGTATCGCACAGGGGATAGCTTTACCTTACCTTTTACCATACTATCAGCTTAGCCCCGCCCAGTAAGTCAGCTTACTCCAATCAAAAACATGGTTTGCGGCTAACAAAGATACCAGCAAGCTCTGCCGTTGTCTGCTAACCAATCAGGTGTGTCGACTTGGTCGACGATAGGTTTTTTTTTTATGGCAACACTCTTTTGTTGAGCATGTGATAGCTGTACGCAGATCCTCTATTAGAACATCCTTGCTGACCTAACTTTACTGTTACTCATCGAGAGTGTTTTGTTTTTATAGAATCTTGCTCATCAATCTCCACTAATACGATACTTCTACCTCTTAGACTGTAAAAAGTAGAAACACGAAATGGATGAAAGTTACTACGCTTTATGGAGAAACAAAAGTCGAAAATTTGCGTTTTGTTGTATTTACTCTTAAATGTGGATATAGTGTAAGCCCTTTAGTGGAAAGACTGGTAACCTTAACTCCATTTTAAAGTTTAACATTTTCTTTGTAATGACTTAACGTTAACTGAAAATTGGCTGAAACTGGCCAAAGTGTTTCGTCGGTGAACGTTCAGCTTATTTTATGCTTAAAATCCGGTCATTTTCTGATCGAAGTGTAAGCTAAACTGACCGTTTTGAGGTTACGTACTTTTGTGGATGAAGTTTAAGCCTTCGTTGGATATTTTTTTAATCCAATAACAGGAGTAAAGTTACTTGCTTGTCACTGAACGCCCCACCATTTTGAGTGTTTATGTTGCTTTTACACTGTGAACAGTAAACAGTTGACTGGTGGATCGAGAACGACATGATTGCATTGGCGGAAATAGGAATTAAGTTGGGTATAAATCTTTACACGGTAGCAAACGTATCTCTCCTTTTTTTCTCCCGACATTCCTTGTAGTAAAATCTACATGTTGATCATTAAGAAGGGACTAAACCTTCACTCGCCGTCATTTTTTTCTCAATACATGTCACTACGTGCTGCTAGTGCTGCTTACTTACATTTACTATTAATTACTACGGAAAGTATTTAAGAGTACAATAAGAGTATCTTGCTTCCTACTGCCAGAATTTTCGAAAATTGTTCTAGTCTAGATGAACACATCATAAATGTGTTACGAAATAACTACTGCACATTATTTGGGATACAATCTCTTCATGTGAAAATAAAAGCTGTCGACACATTTTTTTAATGGCCGAGAGAGAGAGAGAGAGAGAGAGAGAGAGAGAGAGAGAGAAAGTCAACAGTAATCGTATAGTTTACATTTGTATGACTAGTTTTTTTTCCTCCTTGTCCCTTGAGGTAACGGATCTGTTGTGCGTCTCCCAGCCTGACTCCACATCCTAACATAAACATCATAAATAACTATTAAAAAGCGCTGCTGAATGACAGAATTATTGCTTCGCGGTTGTTTCCTCACCTTGCCATGCATAAGTGGATGAGAAAACGTAGTAGGAGAATGGGGGCGACACAAAGTGGGGGCAAATTAGCTCTTGAAAGTGAAGGCAAAGAATTTGGCTAGATATTCAGGAGGGATAGCATAATGTTTCGCACCTCTCAAACCCATTGATTACAAGGCGATAAACATAGCCATTCATTCATCGGACACGACACACACACATACACTACGCACATACATACATATTTATATAATTACATTGAGGCTTTGTATCCATACTTAATTTAATTAAAACAGGCTGAAGACACAGCAAGCCTGTGTTTCTCAACCCTTTTCATGCCGGGACCCCCTTTAACCATGTCTTACGGCCGATGACCCCCAACAGTAATTTTCCTGTTTATAATAAACGGTTTTCTTACACTTTGTTTTTCATAATCTCCTCCTGGTCTATCCATATATATCATCATCATCATATTCAGCCGTTTTCTATCCACTGCTGGATGAAGGCCTCCCCCTTTTCTTTCCATATGTCTCGGTCTGCTGCTATCCTCATCCATGTAGCTCCTGAAAAACGCTTTTGATTTCATCTACTCATCTTACATTTGGACGTCGTCTCGGTCGTTTCTTTTCTCTAGGAATCCACTGTAATACATTTGTCGTCCACCTTCCATCCGTTCGTCTAGCTATGTGAGCGGCCCATCTCCACTTCATCCTCTTCGCAGTCTTGATTACATCCTCTACCTTTGTTTGTGCGCGAATCCATTCATTTCTCTTCCTGTCCCTCCTGGTTATTCCTAGCATGCACCTCTCCATTGCTCTTTGTGTGACTCTCAATCTTTGAGTCGTTTGCGCATTCAATGTCCAAGTTTCGCAGCCGTACATCATTACAGGTAAGACACATTGATTATAAACTTTACGCTTCAGACACATTGGAAGTTTGCTTTTGAAAATAAAGTGTAGTCTTCCAAAAGAACTCCACGCCATTTCACATCTATTTATTTCATCAGTCAACTTTGCATTCGATGTTTTGAGCTGGCCTAGGTAAACATACACAATGTACATAAACAGACATAATTTTGCCTGTTTATGAATAAAATTACAATTATATCGGGACGGACGTAAGCTATAGTGCTGTTACCACCCTTGCATATAATTTTATATTATAACTAAC